>JABUQX010000280.1:7500-10000 GCA_015478945.1 Trachelipus rathkii
AAAAATGGAAGAAGAAAAGGTTTAAAATTTGGTGTACCTATGGTATGGCGGGAGCCAAAGAATCACCACAGTGACTGTTATTTTTGTTTGGTTAATGTGAAAGGTATCAATCGTTACAAGAAACGTAAATTTGAATATCCGGATTTGGAATCAGCAAGGCGACCTATACCACACTCCGACGATGTCCCCATCTCAGTGTTCATTACACTCCCAGACCTAGCATTGTCTGATGAAGAAGATATCCAGGATTTGGTGTGCACACGTGCAGATAGTGGTAGTGAATATGAAGAAAGTACTTCTACACAGCAACAGTTCTCCCAGGAAGAGATCAATGATTTAGTACGAGAGTTAAGTCTCTCCAAGCAAAATTCTGAGCTTTTAGCATCTAGACTAAGTGAAAAGAACTGTCTCAAGGCCGAATGTGAAATAACTTTTTTTCGGACAAGAGAGGTAGTACTTCTTCCATATTTCATTGAAGAAGAAGACCTAGTATACTGTATGAACATCCCTGGACTCCTAACTCCAAATGGGAATTACTAAATACCGACCAGAAGCTTGGCGATTTTATGGATAGTTCACGAGAAGCTTGAAGTGGGTTTTATTGAACAATGGCATAGTTATGTAATCGATTCCAATAGGTCACCAACAGAAGCTGAAAGAGGAAAATATGAAAATATAAGAATGATCTTGCAGAAGCTTAGATATAATGAACACCAGTGGTCTATATGCGTTGATTTGAAGATGGTCAACATCTTACTTGGGCAGCAAAGCGGATATACTAAGTACCCTTGTTTCATATGCTTGTGGGATAGTAGGGCTAAAGAAGACCACTGGGAAAAAGTTGTATGGCCTGCTAGGGAAAATATGACTGTAAGTGCATCAAATATCATTAACGAACCACTGGTTGACAGGGGAAAAATTATTTTCCCACCACTCCACATCAAACTAGGACTGATGAAGCAATTTGTTAGAGCCCTAGACAAAGATGTGAATGTTTCAAATATATTTGCAGATTTTTTCCAGGGTTGAGTATGGAGAAACTCAAAGCTGGAATCTTTAGCGGCCCTCAAATTCGCCAAATCATCAAGGATGACAATTTCATAAATTCCATGACTGATATTGAAGCATCTGCCTGGAAAAATTTTGTCTTGGTTGTTCAGAACTTTTTGGGCAACCATAAATCTGCCAACTATGTAGAACTCGTACAGAAAATGCTTTCAGACTTCAAAAATTTGAATGCTAATATGAGCATAAAAGTTCCCTTTCTATAGTCACTTAGATCGGTTTCCGGATAATCTAGGATGTCATAGTGAGGAATAAGGGGAGAGGTTCCATCAAAATATCAAGGTGATGGAAGAAAGATACCAAGGAAGATGGGATACACACATGATGGCAGACTATTGTTGGAGCCTTCAACGTGATTGTCCACATTCTGCACACAGAAGACAATCATATAGACAGCGATTTGTAATGCATTAATTGTGATTTCATTGTACTGAATTGAATGTTTTGACCTATTAGCATTTTATGTACTTACTCATTAACAATTTGATATATATCTTTCGTGTTTTTTTTTTGTGAATTACGTTACAACCTAACATAAATTGTTGTTATTAATGTATTTTTGTGACCACCCTGTATCTCAAAAACTAGAGCCAATCTAGGAAAACGGAGGTCATATTCGGAATCAGGGCAACAAGTTACCTATAAAATGACCTTCAAATGTTTTGCCGCAAAATCTTTGTTGGCCAGTGAATTAATGATAAAAATGTTACTGAAAACTGAAACAGTGTAAGAAAACATTAATGAAGCCACAAACAAAATATTATGAATATCAAAATTCAGATTCTCTGATATTTGAGTGATTTGGATTAGTAATTTTATTATTAGTGCGTGGATAGACTAGCAAGTGTTAACAAGTACAAACAAAGAGCCAAAATGTTTATTAAAGAATAATTATTCATATTTTATGGATTTTTAGGTTTTAGTAAATGTTGCAAATAAAACTGATATCGGTATTCAATATTTATATGAAAGCGATATCGAGGTAATTAACGAAATTAACAATAACATAATTCTTCTAAAGATGTCATCATCATTCTTATTTCCAGTTCAAATATAATTGGAAACAAAATTCATTATTATTTCGTGAACGAGAATAAAATATAAATGTTGTGGATTCTCATTATTTGTAGAGATTCATGTTTCATAAATTGTGGAGATTCATGTAGAGATTCATTTTCCGGTAGTAAAAAATCTCCTTAAGACATAATTTTTAAATTATCTCTTTTTTTTTTTTAATAAAATTTCACATCTCACGGGCTTAGTCCTATTAAAGGATTGGAGCTTCTCTAGGTATTAGCAATCTCGGATCTGAACGAGGGTCGAACTGTATGTAACTCTATACTTTACAACTAGCTCGCTCTACCATTGAGACACAACAGTTTTCTCAATAAAATGAAAGAGTGCATTTTTATACGTTATAAATGATAAAAAATAT
>JABUQX010000280.1:35000-38131 GCA_015478945.1 Trachelipus rathkii
AAGAGGATAAAGAATAACATTCGGCTTCTTTTGTTTTGCAGAAGCTATATTGCGAAACACTTGAAAGAAAACAGACAGAGAACGAAAGAAATAAGAGAGAAGGTTGGATGTGAAGGCTATTGTTGAATAAATATGGATGCAGCCAGATTAGGTGGTGGCGAATACTTTGGAGAGATGGCAAGAGGAGAGATGTGGTCTCTATTATATTATTCGGAATGGGACCGGAGGAAACGAGACCAAGAAGAGAGCCTAGGAAGAGATAGGAAAGCTCGGTGGAGGACTCATTGAGAAGGACATGGAAAATGCCGTCAATGCGTGCTGAGGGAAGATGGAGTTTCGAAAGATAGAGGAAGATTCAGAAGATTTAGTGCCACGCTGACAGGGTCTTGACCCTTCCTGGGAGCGTTGTAAAGTTGTAAAGTTGTATATATATATAATATATATTTAATATATAGATATATATATATATATATATATATATTATATATTATATTAATATATATCATATATAATATATATATAATATATAATATATAATATATATAATATATATATAATATTATATATATATATATATATATTATATTATATTTATATATATAATATATATATATATATATATATAAGTGTAATATAGGTATATATATATATATATATATATATATCTATATATATATAATATATATTATATATAATATATATATATATAATATAGTATATATATATATATATATATTATATATATATATATATATATAATATATAATATATACTATATATATATATATATCTTTTCTTTCTTTTCTTTCTTTTCTTTCTTCTTTCTCTTTGCCCCAAGACTGGGGTAAGGTGCGTTCATGCCTCGGAAAAGAGAAAAAGCCACGTAGAAGAATATGAGCAAAGTCGAAAGGAAGCCAGCCTTACCGCCCACCTCATGTACCATTACATAGTTGTGAAACTCGTCACAGACAGAAATCCACCCATAGAGCTTCATGGGACCGCGACAGGCCCTCACTATGGTAAATCATCAGAGTAAGCGGTTCATCCTTTGGCCCAGGTGGGCACAACCATACCCCTATACAAAACCCCGCCATTTCTCTCCATCATTTTTTTGGCAAAAAAAAACCTTTAATTTTTCCCTCGCCTCTGCCAAACTTCACATTTCTCTCCTCAGACATTCGTTTCACCGGAGCTCAGACCAAACCCTTTTTTGTTGGTTTCCTTCCTTTCCGGGGGGTGCTCTTATTTTTTCAAGGGGTGTGCCGGGTGTTGCGGTTCCCCAACCACATTTCTACTGTAAATCCGGCACACAGGGGTCTTTAGACAATGGTTGTGCTGATTGTGTGAATTTCTTAAGACCAAACCGGCTATCATTGCATCCTATTCCACATGACCAAACCATCTCAACAAACTTTCATTTATTCTCTCATTTACCCTTCTTCACACCACACAACTCTCTAATACGTTCATTTCTCATTTTATAAATTCTCACACCTAGCATGCCCGTAAGATTGTCCATCTGAACACATTGAACTTTAATCTATACTTCTGTATCCAGACCTAATATGTCTCACTACCAACAATAAACACAGATAACAACATGACCCTCAGTAAGACTCTAGCGCATCAAGACTTAGTCCCTTTACAATTCACCAACGATTTAATTGCACCAGAAACCTTCCTGCCATTCACAACTTTCCTACTACACTCTGCATCATCCGTTCCCTTCTCATCCAACACATACCCTAAATATTTAAAACTCAGACACTTGCTCCAGCTCCTCACCATCTAACAAAACTCATTACTGGAGGACTGTCCTCACTCACAACCAAACCTTACTCTATCTACGTTTACTTTCAAAACCCCTCCTTTTACAACCCTGCCAAATCTCTCTACCAATCCTCTCAAAGACTCTCTTTCAGAATTCGCCACCACCAGAACCAATCATTCCGAACAGTATAAATAGGTAGAGGCACCCTCCACTCCTCTCGATTCTCCATCATCTAACCACATTTCCTGCCAGTCCCCACTCGAATTCTTTCAAACCCCACATTCCATAAACATTGAATAACAAGGAGAATAACACACCCTGTCTCACTCCGCTATTAATCCTAAACCAATCACCATTGACACCATTTATTCTTACACACCTTCACTATCTCATACATACTTTTGATTCCATTCAGAAGCCCTACCACCAACACGCATAATCACTTAATACCTGCCATAAAGTTACCCTATTAACTTTATCATAGCCTGTTGTCAAATCCATAAAAACCTTAAATATAATTTTTCTTTCTCCTCATTTTCTCAATCATTTGTTTCAATGTAAGATTCGATCCACACATCCTCTACCCACTCCTAAACGCACCTTGTTCTTCACCAAACAGTCCCTCAGTCCCTCGACGCACTCTTAACCAAAATACAGATATACCTTCCCTACAACACTCAATAACTTATTCCCCTATAATTTCTACAATTCCCCTTTTCTCCGCTTACCCTTATATAAGAGTACTATTACCGCTCTCCTCCAATCCCTCGGAACTATACCCTCATAAACGCTTTGTACAAACTTCCAAATCCAATCTCACCATCTCGCCCCGCTCCTTGATTCAATATTCACTTAGTAATTTCATCTCATACCTGCAGATTTACCAGTCTTCAACTTCTCACTCTACCATTACCTCCTCCTTACTCAGAGTAACCTCATCCCCAAATAACTATTCCTTCCTTGCACCATCAAACGCACACACATTCACTAACACCTCATCATTAACTGTTAATAATGTGCAGATTTTCGAAGTGTTCTTTCCACACTCCCTCACATCCATTCATCAGTTACAAAAGCACCATCCATATTCATTATTTAAGCAGATTCCCTTATTCTCATTCTTAACCTTTCGCGTTTTCTATTCATATTCCCTTGTTTATGTCTCATTCATCCACCTTCCAAACTGTTCATTACCTCTTTTCTTTTCTCCCACGTATGCACCTTTTGTATTTCTTTTTCCTCCTTATATAATTCAAGCATCTTCTTTTGAAACTTCATCATTTGCTTTTAGAACATCAAACACGCTTCTTTTTTACCTTTACCGCTTTCATCACCTCTTCATTCAACCACTCACTGTTGA
>JABUQX010000281.1:0-7500 GCA_015478945.1 Trachelipus rathkii
ATTAGAGATATCTAAATGACCTTCTCGCTCATATTTCCATCTTATTATTCTTTTCATATAACTTTTAATATATGCAACAATAGTGTCACACTCGAACCGGTAGCTTTCAAATACTCTAAGAACGGGGTTTGGGGAGTCCTTCGTGATTTATTTTGACGAGTTTTTTCCTCTGATTTTTTAAAATTTTTTTTGAAAAAAAAATTTTTTTTTTTTTAATTAATCTTTTTTTTTAATAAAAGTAGTTTTAATAATCCTAATTATTACCTAATTAATAATGTTTAGTAAATATAATTATTTTAGTTTAATTTAGGATTAAATTATATATATATACTATATATATATTATATATAATATATATATATATATATTATACTATATATATATATATTATATAATATATATAATAATAATATAATATATTATATATATATATATATATTATATATATATATATATAATATAAATATATATATATATGGTATATATATATATATATATATATATATATAATATATAATGTATACGGCCTTACTAATTGCTCACACCAGAAGTACTCTCTGCACAGTATATATATATATAGTATTATATATAATATATATATATATATATATATAATATACACGGTATATATACCAATACAGAGTGGCGCACATAAAACCGGCCCCATCTACGAAAAAAGGAATATCAATAATAAACCTACCGACCTACGTACGTACGCCTGGTCTAATTCAAATAGTAGTATAGTAATAGGACAATAATAGGACACCTTTACCTACGGTTTAATTAACAGAGCAAGAGAATTTAAATCTAATGTTCGAAATGTTCTCGTCAAGAACAAAAGCAAAGTTTCTGCACGTTTAAGTATGGTGGGAAAACATTTTTCAAATACACGTTGTGGGATGTTGGAAATCTTTAATTTTTACCCGTCGGATATTTCCTTTAGTTATAAAAGAAAAAAAAGCATTTTCACACATTACATTTGGCACATAACAGCAACTTTAGGCGTGACTATCCCTCTAGCGACATATGATCCAGCTTCTTGTACGTATTCTCAAAATAACAGTGTAGAACCATATTCCGTTATTCCGTAGATATATTGCACACACCTCTTATATATTTTTAGTTATCATCATAATTTTTAACAATTTTAATTTTCTTAAAAGCGTTATTTTTTTTATATATTTTTTTTAATTTCAGGGTAAAAATGTCTACATGTTTAATAAAATGAATATTTATTTCGTGTTCTGTTATAGTTCTTTTTAGTTACATCGCTGGCCTTTTCGGGATGCTGACCTATATATATATAATTAGTACAAATTTATCGAATACGTTATGTATATATATATTATATATTATATATTATATATATTTATATATATTATATATATAGATATAGTTTTTTTATATAGCTAGTGTATAATATCTGAGTACTCTAATTTTATTTATTTCTTTATTAAAAATAACTTGAAACAACATTGATGAATTTACTTATTATGTAAACTAATTATATTTACCATTATTAAGGCTCATATGTTACTAATAATTATTAATTGAAACAAAAAAAAAAAAGTGGCATAAAAAATCAAAAAAAAAAAAAAAAATCAAAAAAAATCATGATTTTTAAAAAAAAAAAAAAAAGAAAAATAATGTTTTTTAATAAAAAAAAATACGAATCTTTTTTGTGACAATCCTGCTCTAGAATCTAAACCTGGGGATAAATAAAATTTGTACAGGGTATTATTATTATTATTTATATTATATTATTAATTATATTATTATTATCTATTATTATTATTATTATTATTATTATTATTATTATTATTATTATTAGATTATTATTAATTATTATTATCATTATTATTATAATTATTTTAATTATTATAATTATTAAATTATTGTAATTATTATTAATTATTGTACATTATTATAATTATTATTACATTATTATAATTATTATAATTATTATAATTATTATTAATTATTATAATTATTATAATTATTATAATTATTTAATTATATTATTTATTATTATTATTATTATTATTATTATTATTATTATTATTATTATTATTATTATTATTATTATTATTATTATTATTATTATTATTATTATTATTATTATTATAAATTATTATTTATATTATTATTATTAATTATTATTATTATTATTTTATTATTAATTATTATTATTATTATTATTATTTTTTATTATTATTATTATTATTATTATTTTATATTATAATTACTACCAATGCTTATTATTAATTTTGAAGAATTATTCTAATTACAGGTATTTAATATTATATATTATTATATTATTATTATTATTATTATGATTATTATTAATTATTATTAATGAAAAAGAAATGAATCTTTAAAGTGAAAATACTCAAAACAAAATATTAACATACGTTTAAGCAAAAATTTAAAATTTAAAACAAGATTCCATAAATTTTCTTATTAAAATATGAACTTATTTGAATTTTTTGAATTGTTGTGAGTGTGGGAAAATAAGTTGCTGCTCCATGTTGTGGATCTTGAAACGTTATCTTTTATCCTCAAACACTTATCTTACCAACTCGCTTCTGAAAAAAGCTTTTTAAACTTTGAAGACCGTAGAAGCTTTAAATAGTTATCCTTTTTACTTAATAAATTTATTGATCCGATTATCCAAATTTTGGCTTACAGAAGAACTAAGAGCTTCACAGTATGGGATTGACAAATGCCAGATAACTTCCAGAGAGACTCCACTTGTTAATCAGACAAATTTTAAGTAGAATATGTAATGGTGTGCGGAAAATCGAAAGAGTTCCGGTTCCGGACCTGGAACTTCGGTCGAACTTTTTCACCAAGGTTCGGAAAGTTCCCGGTTCCGCGGAACGCAAAAATTTCTGGTTCCGGTAACATCCCTAATATAATAATATATATATATATATATATATATATATATATATATATTATATAATAATATATATATATATATATATATATATATAGTATATATATAATACTATACTATATATCAATAATACACTATATAATATTATAGTTCATGATCATCATCATCATCACCACCCTTCTATCCTCCCCAAGACGTGGAGGCAAGGTGACGTAACATATACCTGGGAACAGTAAAATGGTAAGAAGAATATGAAGCACGTAGAAAAAGAAAGCCAGCCTTACACCCCCGCGCTTTATACCAATTAGTGAGAAATCGTCGCAGTCCAGAAAAATCCCACCTAGAGCTTCATGGACCTCGATTGACCCTCAACTATGACCTCTCGTCATGTGGGGTTCATTCCTTGCCCAGGTTGGGCTACAACCATATCTCCTCAACAAACCACCATTTCATCCTGTATGCAAACCTTTCTTCTCGCTTTGCAAACTCACAGTTTCTGTAATTCCAACATTCCTTTTCTGATCATTCCACTTTTCTTCTGTCTCCCCATCCGGTCGATTCCCAACACACTTAACCCTACTATACATCCGTTTAACCGACCGTCTGCCATCCATCCTCCACATGACCAAACCATCCCAAATTCATTTATTCTCTCATTACACCCAATCTCACACCAACAACTTCTCTAATACGTTTCATTCCTCATTTTATCATTTCTATTTCACACCTAACACGCCACTAAGATTGTTCATCTGAACACATTGTAATTTACAATCTATACCTCTTATCCAGACCATAGTCCCATGACTATATCATTAAACGGGTGAACACCACATTAACATCTAAGATACCTCTCTCTATTTGTTTATACGAATACCACTAGGGCACTCAACACATTATACCACTTTACAGTCCACCAACGAATTAACTGCACCAGCCACCTAGTGCCATTGCACTAATTTCTACTACTACACTCTGCATCATTCGCTCCCTTTTCATTCAACATATATCTAAATTATTTAAATTCAGACACTTGTTTCAGCTGCTTACCATCTAACAAGACTTCACAACTGAGGTCTGTCCTCACTCACAACCATCACCTTACTCTTATCTACGTTACTTTCAAACATCTTTTAGCACACCCTACCAAATCTCTCTACTAGTCCCCTCAAATCCTCTTCAGATTCGCCACACAAACGCAAATCATCCTCATATAATAGGTACTGGAATCCTCCACTCTCATCCATTCCGGCAGTCGGAGTGTGCTAACTCTGATCCCTTGTCAAACACCTACTCCAATTCTTTCATACCTCATCATATACAGATTGGATTGCTAAGGAGACATACCACACACTCCCTGTCTCACTTCCGCTATTAATATTAAAATAATCACTTTCGAATCTATTTATTCTTACAACATGCGCTTCACTATGCGTCATAACATACTTTTGATTCTATTTCCAGAAGCTTACCCCCACCATATCACAACACCCTGCCATAAGATTCCCTTATTAATCCTTTATATCACCTGTTGCAAATCCATTAAATCCTAAATACAATTTATTCTCTCCTCCCTCATTTTCCAATCATTTGTTTCAATGTACAGATTTGAACCAACATCCTCTTTCACTTCTAAACGCACCTTATTCTTCCCAAATTAGTTCTTCACTCTTTCGACCAAAATTCCAACATATAATATCTTCCTAACAACACTCAATAAACTAATTTACCTATAAACTTAGTTACATTTTTCCCCTTACCCTTATATAAAGGTAATAATATTGACCTCCTCCAATCCCTCGGAACTATACCCCCCATAAACGTTTTGTATACTACTTCCAAAGTCCAATTGAAATCAACTATCTTCGCCTCTCTGCTCTCTCTGATCTCTCTCTCTCTTCTCTCTCTCTCGTCTTCTCTCTCTCTCTCTCTCTCCTCTCTCTCTATCTATATATATATATAATATATATTATATATATATATATATAATATATATATATATATATTATATATATTATATATATATATATATATATATAAATATATGCCTGATATAATATGGTTTTGTGAGATGAATCTGAAGAGAGTTTGGAGATTTGGTAAGAAGACTTGGAGGGTGTATATAAGGATGGGTTTTGAAAAGTAGACGTTAGATAGAGTAAGGTTATGGTTACGAGTGAGGACAGTCTCGAGTGTGAAGTTTATGCTAGATTGGTGACAAGCTGGAAACAAGGTGACTGCGAAAAAAAGTTTAAAATATTTAGGATATATATATATGTTGGACGAAAGGGGAACGGATTGATGCCGGTGAGTTAGGTAAGTTGTGAATTGCATGAAGGAGGCTGGTGCAATTAAAATTCCTTGGTGGATGTAAAGAGACTAATCTGATGCGCTAGTGTCTGCGTGATGGTAAAGTTGTTACCTGTGTTAATGTATAGTAGTAAGACTATGGTCTGGAATAAGAGTATAGATCTAAAGTACAATGTGTTCAGTGACAATCTTTAGGGGCGTGGTTAGGTGAGAAGAATGATAAAATGATAGGAAGAACGATTAATTGTGTGGTGTGAAGAAAAGGGATAAATGAGAGAATAAATGAACGTATGTTGAGATGGTTTGGTCATTGTGGAAAGAATGGATAAAAGTCGGTTGGTTAAGTGGATGTAAAGGGGTGAGTGTGTTGGAAATCGACTAGCTGGGAGACCGAAGAAAATGGATTGAGTCAGGCAAAAGAATGTCTGGAGGAGTGAAATGTGATGTTGGCAAGGGCGAGAAAAAGTGCATAATAGGAGTAAATGGCAGGTTTTTGTGAGGGTGTATGGTTGTGGCCCACCTGGGCTCAAGGGATGAACCCACATGACGAGATGCCATATGAGGGTCCCGATCGCGGTCCGTGAACCTCTAGGTGGTTTTCCTGTGCGCGTAGTTCCCACAAATAGGTATAAAAGGGAGGTAAGGCTGGCTTTCTTTCGACTTGTGTCATAATTCTTCTACTACTTTTCTGTTCTGGTATATGTGCATGTTACGCACCTTAACCCCAGTCTTGGGAAAAAAAGGTTGGTTATGATGATGATACATATATATATTATATATATATATTAATATATATATAAATAATATATATATATATATATAGTATATATATATTATACTTTACATTCATAAATGAAATTTATTTGAATACATTTATAAAAAATATCAATACCAAAGAAAATGAATAAAAAGAAAAAGAAATATTGGCAAGTTAAAAAATTGCAGAAAAAGTACTTGCAAGTACCCAAGCACAAGTACCAAAGTACAAAAGGCTCAATACAAGTACAAGACAATACAGTGGTTTTAAGAAACTGCGAAGTGCAATGTACAAGTATCAAAAAAATGTACTTCAGTACAGAGTACAAAGTACATATACTTGTCTTGAACCTCAACCCTGCTCTATATATTAGAATATATATTATATATATATATATATATATAATATATAATATTATATATATATATATTATATATATATATATATATATATATAATATATATATATAATATATATATATATATATATATTATTATATAATATATATATATATATATTATATAATATATTTATTATGAGTAATAAAATATTTTTTTTATTAATTTAAAAAAAAAATAGTTTTCTTTTATTTTGTTCACATATTTATTGCAAAGGGGCAACTCTACTTATGAGTAGAGTTGCCAAATTTGGGAGTTATTTTATGACGTGTTCGAGAGGAGGGTTTTGTGGAAAAATCCTCAAAATAGACAAAATAAGAATAAGGGTTTCTTTTACGTTGCTATGACAACCAGTGTTTTTGAAAGCATCTATAATTGATGACTTCTTGGAGCACAAATCAAACTCTTCCGATACCGAAAAAATATTTCGCAAGAGAATAAATGATCTTAATGTAAAATTAGCGTTCTTGTATAACATTTTAAACATTATTTTAATAGTAATAAATAGTAATTTGAATTATTTTATTATATTAGTTGCTTTTATTTTTTTTTAGAGGAGGCCCGGCCTCCTGTGCTTCCCCCGCAAAACCGCGCCTGACTGGAAACCCTTTATTTTAAATGTGATTGCTAGTGAGAAAAACTTATAACAGCATGAGAGTATTTACTACTGCTCGATTTTTCATAGTTGTATGGACCATTCATGAAGGTGAACAATTTAAAAATTTTATATCTTTAAATTTCACTGAGGAACGGAATATTGAATGGTAACAATAGTATTTTGATTTCTTAAGCTGAAAACATTGTTTTTATAGTTTTATGGAGGGTTTTATTTGAAATGGGCGAGAGTTTTGAACATTTAAAAAAAAAAAAAAAAAAAAACAGTTCTATTTTTAATTTCCATGATTTGAAAGAACGTATTTCTTAAAATACTAAGATTTAGTGTAGCAATTAAACAATGACCAAAAATGTTGAGAAGTCTCGTTTGATAAATATTTTTCAGATATTTTCTTTTAAAAATTTTAAACATGGTTTTGAAAATCTTTGAGAACCATCTAACACCATCCTGTTGTCTGAATTAAAATAAAACTTTGTTCACATATAAACTAGTAAAGTTTCATCAAGGTCTTACGTGTAGT
>JABUQX010000281.1:12500-25000 GCA_015478945.1 Trachelipus rathkii
CATAACTCTAACATATTAACGTTATAGCTACAACACTAACAAAGTAACATTTAACTAAAATTAGCAAAACATTGGTTAATTATCATACAGACCAGCGAAAGTAATGCTAACATAATAAAGTTTCCCAATTAATAATAAAGCTAACATAGCATCAACTGAACTAAAAAATAATGCACAAAGACAACCTAACACAACTTACACAAAAATATAAACTGTTACATTAACAAAGTTCCAAACATAACAACAGTAAAGTAACTAAATTGCATGCAAAACGTAACCTTTTCTTACTTTTTCAAGCATAATTCTAACATATTAACATTAATTTTACACGAACACAGAAACATTTAGCAAAAATTTATCACAACGTTGGTTAATTATCATACAGACCACAGCGAAAGTAATGCTAACATAATAAAGTTCCACATTAATAAGCTAACATACCATCAACTGAACTAAGAAATAATGCCAAAGACAAACATAACACATCTTAAAGCGGAATAAGCAGTCAAACATTAACAAGTTCCATACTTAACACCAGTAAAGCCACTAACATGGTATGCAAAACGTAACTTATTCTTACTTTGTTCAAGCATAACTCGTAACATATGGTGTTAATCTTACATTACATAAGTAATTATTTTACAAAAAATTTAAGCATAACCTTACCTAACCCTCATAATACCTAATGGGTAAGGCAAACAAAGTAAAGTTGTTAGATGATACGACTTTTTACCTGTTGGTGATATGCGAGAAAAGTGGGTGCATATCGAGTATTGTATACCTATTAGCTACTTTACCTTTGGTAAGTAGGGAAATTTTCAAGGATGTTTAGCTGATTATTCCATACGGCGAAGGTAATGTTAGGTTTGCCTTGTATATTATATTCTTAGTTTAGGTGATGATATCAATCGATGTTATTTTCCTAAACAGAACAACAGCTTTAAGCACAGCCTACAGCATCTTTCTCTAGATGTTGTTCTGTTAGAGAAAGGCGATGTAGGTTGCGCTTTCAAAGCTGTTGTTCTGTTTAGAACAACAGCTTTGAAAGCATAGCTTACAGCACCTTTCTCTAGATGAACTTTACTAATGTAAACATCAGCTACAGAGATATAATAGACAATTTAGCAGTGTAATATACCCTTTTCCTTTAGCTATCATGAACACGGTAGCTACTACTTTGAATTTGGTAAAGGTTGCCTTGTCAGCGGACTGAAATGATCCTGCCAAGCGTCTCGTTATCTCTTTCACCACAATATTGTCTAATATACCCTGTAACTGATGTTTACATAGTATTTCCGGTCAGATGACTGATCATAGCCAAAAGTGAAATTGATTCCAATCCTCATACGAATCCTATCATAGTCTAAATCTTGTAATATAGCATCAATGACTTCATTAACAAACCAAAATGTTTTCACATCATTAATAAAGCTAACATAGCATCATATGAACCAGGAAAATAATGTACAACGACAAACCTAACACATCTTACCCCCTAATAAACTGTTAACATTAAACAAAGTTCCACAACTTAACACCAGTAAGTAACTAACTTTTACATACAAAACGTAACCTATTTATACTTTTTTTCCAAGCATATCTCCTAACATATTAATCGTTAATTTTACATTGACACAGTAACATTTTTCAAAAAAAAAAACAAAAAAAAAAAAAAAATGTATCATAACCATACCTAATCATCATAATAAAGATGAGTAAAGACGAATAAAGTAAAGTTTTTAGGCTTATATCTTTTTAGAGACGCCACCCCCTTTCAGAAAATATACAACTCTAAACATAAAAATGATTTTATGCTTTAACCATTTGCATAAAGTGATGCAATATTTATTATATTTGACCCTCTGGCAGAATATACTAGCAATGTAGCAGTCGCCATGTGGTTTATCGATAAATATAAATGACACATCGTGGGGAATAACGAAACTCCTCGTGTGAAGATATCAACAACAAGCGTAGAGATGCAGGGAGATGTCAGGTATCACACTGGAAAAACTATCGCTAACTGAAGAAAATAGCTGTATAAACATCCTTAAATGTATGTAGATTCTTTCTTTCCTCCCAATCAGAAAAAGAAAGTAAACAAGAATTACGACGTACGAAATGAAACCATATCAGTTCAAAAAAGGGTATATATTCTCGTCGACAACAGCAACAACAACAACAATAACATGGTACAAAGATAAGTTCTTTATGTACTAACCAACGAATATATGCTAACGTAACATTGTTTTTCACATTAAATAAAGCTAACATAGCAGTACCAGAACTAAGAAAATAAGGTACAACGACGAATCTAACACAACTAAGCAACGAATAAACTGTTAAACTTAAACAAAAGTTCCCACACTGAAGACACCTGTAAAAGTAACTGAAGTTGCATACAAAACGTAACCTATTCATAACTTTTACCAAACATATCTCTAACATATTAACGTTAATTTTACATTGACACAGTAATATTTAACAAGAATTTATCATAACCTTGTTTAATTACCATACAGAACAGCGAAAGTAAGCTAACGTAACAAAGTTTTTCAACGTTAATAAAGCTAACATAACATAACTGAACTAAGAATAATATAATTACAACGACAAACCTAACACCCCTTAAACTACGAATAAACACTAACATTAACAACTTCTGCACTTAACAGCAGTAAAGTACCTAAACACATCGTACAAAGCCGTAACCTATTCACACTTTGGCAAGCATATCTCTAACATATCAATGTTAATTTTACATTAACATCGTAATACTTAACAAAAGTTTAGCATAAAGCGGGCTTTACCCCTCCGAAGGAGGGGTAAGGCTCAAGCCCTTCAGCTGACGCCTAAAGCTCCGCTTACACCCTTCGGGTGATCCCTGCAGGATTCACAACCGCTTTCAGGGGGCGCATCCCCTGGGTTTTCTCTTGGAAGGTAATGTGTTGCTTTAGATTACTCTTGATTATGAGAAACGTTTAATTCGAAAGTTAGGTACGTTATGTTAAATATTACTATGACAATGTGAAAATAACACTGATTTGTTAGAGAATGTTGAGTTTTTGTAAGATTTACTGTGTTAACTGATTGATGGATGTGTTAGAAACGTGCCTTACGGTTAAGTTTTTGTTGCGTATGTTAGGTTTCCCTAAGAATTTTCTAATGTCTACGAATTATTCATAGGTCAAATGATGTTATCTCGAAACGAGTGACACTTTGATGAAGATAGTGTCCATTCATAGTTCAAGATGGTGGTGTCTTTGATAGATTGGTCACTTTGCAAGGGATTTTGTTAGATATACGGCTTACCTGTTGCTGATGTGCGTGAAAAGTGTTATGTTTGGTTAAAATTTTGTTATGTTTTGCAATTATTCGCTGGGATTATGATGATATTTAGATGAGGTTATGATGATTTGTTAAATATTAGTGATGTAAAACATTTTGTTCGTTAGCATTATATTCTTTGTCAGTATGATGATTAGACAGGTTATGCTAAACTTTTGTTTAAGTATTACGATGTTAATGTAAATTAACATTGATATGTTAGAGATATGCTTCAAAAGTGTGAATAGAATTACGGTTTGTACCGATGTGTTAGGTACTTTAAATTCTGCTGTTAACTGCGAAGTTTGTTAATGTTAGTTGTTTATTCGTAGCGTAAGGTATTTTAGGTTTTGTCGTTGTACATCGTATTATTTTAAGTTCAGGTTATGTTATGTTAGCTTTATTAACGTGAAACTTTGTTAGCGGTTAGCATACTATTCGTTGATCAGTATGATATTTAAACAAGGTTATGATAAATTCTTTTTAAATATATTGTGTCAATGTAAAATTAACGTAATATGTTAGAGTATGTTTGGTAAAAGTAATGATAGGTTAACGATTTGTTCAATGTCATTACTTTACAGGTGGTTAAGTTGTGGAACTTGTTTAATGTTAACAGTTTATTCGTGCTTAGTTGTGTTAGATTCGGGCTGTACCTATTTTCCTTAGTTTCCTGGTTTGTGGTATTTAGCTTTTTAATGTGAAAACAATGTTACGTTTAGCATATATTCGTTGGTTAGTATCTAAAGAACTTATCTTTGTACTTATGTTCTTTGTTGTTGTTGTTTGCTGTTTGTCGAACGAGAATATATACCCTTTTTGAACTGATATGGTTCATTCGCGTACGTCGTATTTTTGTTTACTTTCTTCTGATTGGGTGGAAGAAAGAATCTCAATTTTAAGGATGTTTTATACCTATTTTCTTCAGTAGGATAGGTTTTCGCTGTGTTGATTGATACGATGACATCTTCCTGCATCTCTACGCTTGTTGTTGATATCTTTCACGAGGAGTTTCGTTATTCCCCACGATGTGTAATTTATATTTAATCGTAAACCACATGGCGACTGCTACATGACATGTTTGTATTCCCCTGCCAGTAGGTCACAATATAATAAGTATTGGCATCACTTTATGCAAATGGTTTTAAAGCCTAAAATCATTTTTATGTTTAGAGTTGGCATTTTCTGAAAGGAGAGTCTAAAAAGAAATAAGCCTAAAAACTTTACTTTATTCGCTTTACTCACTTAAGGTATTATGATGGTTAGGTATGGTTATGATCATTTTTTTTTTTTTTTTTTTTTTTTTTTTTAAATAAATGTTATTGTGTCAATGTAAGATTAACGTTAATATGTTAGAGATATGCTTGGAAAAAGTATAAATAGGTTAAGTTTTGTATGTAAAGTTAGTTAATTTACTGGTGTTAAGTGTGGAACTTTTTGTTAATGTTAACAGTTTATTAAGGGCGTAAGTGTGTTAGGTTTTGTTGTACATTATTTTCCTAGTTCAATTGATGTAATGCTATGTTAGCTTTAATTAATGTGAAAACATTTTGGTTTGTTAATGAAGTCATTGATGCTATATTACAAGATTTAGACTATGATAGGATTCGTATGAGGATTGGAATCAATTTCACTTTTGGCTATGATCAGTCATCTGACCGGAAATACTATGTAAACATCAGTTACAGGGATATATTAGACAATATTGTGGTGAAAGAGATAACGAGACGCTTGGCAGGATCATTTCAGTCCGCTGACAAGGCAACCTTTACCAAATTCAAAGTAGTAGCTACCGTGTTCATGATAGCTAAAGGAAAAGGTAATGACTGTAAAAGCGAAGCATTCGAGTCCCAAAATCTTAGTTTCAAACATCGTTACATTAGTAAAGTTCATCTAGAGAAAGATGCTGTAGGCTATGCTTTCAAAGCTGTTGTTTTCCTAAACAGAACAACAGCTTTGAAAGCGCAACCTACATCGCCTTTCTCTAAATAGAACAACATCTAGAGAAAGATGCTGTAGGCTGTGCTTTCAAAGCTGTTGTTTTGTTTAGGAAAATAACTCGTGATATCATAACAGCGAACTTAGAATATAATGTACAAAGGCAAACCTAACATCCTCGCGTATGAATAATCAGCTACATCCCTGAAAAATTCCCAAATTACCAAGGTATTGTTGGGATTAGGCCATGGCAATACTCCATATTAAACCCACTCACTCGCATATCAAACCAGTCTACTTGTTTTCTGTTTCTAACAACTTTACTTTGTTTGCGCTCAACAATTTTTAGCTAGGTTACGTAAGGTTATGCTAAATTTTTTGTTAAATATTACTATGTTAATGTAAGATTAACACCAATATGTTAGAGTTATGCTTGAAAAAGTAAGAATAAGTTACGTTTTGCATACCATGTAACTTGCTTTACTGGTGTTAAGTTGGAACTTTGTTAATGTTTGATGCTTTTCCTGCCTTAAGAATGTGTTTCTGTTTGTCTTTGGGCAATTTATTGTTTAAGTTCAGTGATGGTATTGTTAAGCTTTTATATATGTTGGAAACTTCTATTATGTTTTAGCATACTTTCGCTGGTCTGGATGATAATTAACTCAATGTTGTGATAAATTTTGCTAAATGTTACTGTGTTAGTGTAAGATTAATGTTAATATGTTAGAGTTATGCTTGAAAAAGTAAGAATAAGTTACGTTTTTGTATGCTATGTTAGTTACTTTACTGGTGTTAAGTGTGGAACTTTGTTAATGTTAACAGTTTATTTGTGTGTAAGTTGTGTTAGGTTTGTCTTTGTGCATTATTTTCATAGTTCAGTTGATGCTATGTTAGCTTTATTAATGTGGAAACTTTATTATGTTAGCATACTTTCGCTGGTCTGTATGATAATTAACCAATGTTTTGCTAAATTTTAGTTAAATGTTACTGTGTTAGTGTAAGATTAACGTTAATATGTTAGAGTTATGCTTGAAAAAGTAAGATTAGGTTACGTTTTGCATACCATGTTAGTTGCTTTACTGGTGTTAAGTGTGGAACTTTGTTAATGTTAACAGTTTATTTGTGTGTAAGTTGTGTTAGGTTTGTCTTTGTGCATTTATTTCTTAGTTCAGTTGGAGCTATGTTTAGCTTTATAATATGAAAACTTTGTACGTTGACATATATTGATTGATCTTTGTATAAAGAACTTGATTTTTATGTTATGTTTATCCAATAAATGATACTCAAAATGGACCTAATCAATAGATGCAATAGATCACAAGATTGGTCAGGAGGGAGGCAGATGGGGGCTGGATGGTGGTTTGATTTAGTGATTACTGCTTTAGGGTTGTAAAAACGTAAATTTGTAAGTTTATAAACAAAAAAAAGAAGAAAATTTTTTTATTTATTTATTTATTATTTTCTTATTTCTTGATGGTTCTCTGAAACCCATTATTTTTCGAATCTACAGACCGCCATAACAGATATATTAAGGACACCAATGATTGCATTATTTTATTTATTTATTTATTTTTTTTTTTTCTTGATGGTTTCTGAAACCATTTTTTTCGATAAATCTACAGGGATCCAATAAATATATAAGCATACAACCATATTGGTTGTTATACGAATGTTTATTACACTAGCACACACAGTGGCTCCAGCCAACGCGTGCCGGAGCCAACTCCTCAATTCCTTATATTAACTCTTTCTAGAAACTCAACTCTGAACCCTCTCACCAAATTTCAGCTTTATACGAACAACTTAAATTTATTTTAGGGGGTAGGGTCCCCCCTTTGGGGGTACCCCTGAGGATGTAACATCATCCATGACTAGGGTACGTCATCATCTAACATCACTCCAAATTTTATCACGATACGATAACTCTAACTTATATAGATATAGTCGGAACCAGAGGGGTGGTGCGGGCGGTGGGCGGACCGGTGCGAGACAGTGCAGTGGACTCGGAGTCGCGGACGCAGGCGCAAAAGGGTTTAAAAAACAACTCAGAAGTGATCCCCTTCGGGGATCACTTCTTCGAGCCGGAGCCGGAGTCTGAACCAAATCGCGGCCGGAGCCGGAGCCGGAGCCGGAGACGGAGTCGGAGTCAGAGTCGGAGTCGGAGGGCGTAAAAAAAACGATCCCTTACAGGGATCGTTTTTCGACTCAGATTCGATTTCCTTCGAAAAAATACGAATAAAACTTCGGGAACGTAATAATAATAATAATAAAACTATTGGTGTAATGTGCAACGCACACGCGGCCGGCTCCTGCTCCTCTCTTTCTCATGCGCATCGGAACACCTGGTCGATGATAGCCGTTAGGCTTAACTCCATCTCGGATTTGGAAAGCCAAAAGGGTATAAACGAGGGCGTAGCGGCTACGCTCTCGGGGGTGACCCCCCTCTATATACATCCTACAGACTTAAAATTTACACGGATTCGTCCTTATCACAATATATACAGTTAATTTCCAAGGTTTTCAAGAGCCTATAACTCTATTCTTCATATCCGAAAAGGTGATGGAGCTCAAACTGCTCGAATACTACTTATATATTATATATATATATAATATATAATATATATATATATATTATATTATATTATATATATATAATATAGTATATATATGATATATATATATATATATTATATAATATATATAAATTTATATATATATAATATATAATAATATTATATATGGTAACTTTGTAGATTAAAACCGTATGGAAAAATAGATATTTTTTCGACAATCCATTTTATTTTATATTTTTCCTCCCCATGAAAAAAACCGTAAAAAAATTTTCCACATCTAGGTATAGGGTGTTCGATTAATATGCGGACAAACTTTGACAGTGGATAGAACACAGTAAAATATGTATCAAATATTAAATAAGCATATTCCCGAAAATGTTCCATTTAAAAGATATCCAGGTTCAGGTTTCGAAATAGGGTGATTGTGGCAATATTATATTAATTAATAACGATATCAAATACATCGATATGTGTGATCTGACGGTAGGTACTGCTAAAAAATGTATTACAAAACTTGTTCGAAGTGCCCCCATCTGCGTCAATGCATGCCAGAACGCCCTGGACCATTGACTGCCGGACAATGGTAAAGGGGAGGATCCAATATTGGGGATTTTGGAACCTCATTTTAGCCCCCACCTAAAAATGGACATAAAATTCTTAATTTTCAGACAATTTTGATAGGGTAAACAGCAAACCGCAGCTTTATTTGACCTCTAAAACGTCATTTTCGGCTGTTTTTCAGTGTCTGTAGTCATTGTTTCGGCGTTTTCATTTTTTCAGAACCAATTTTTTTTTGACATTTTTTCGTATCAACTTCTACAATTTTTTTTTTCGAAATGACTTCAAACTTGAAATATGCATAGATGGTTCTATTACGCACAAAATGAACAATTTTTGATTTTTGGATAATTGTGCTCAGCAATGTCGAATTTCAAAACCTACTTTTTTATAATTGCTGAGCCCAATTTTTATAAAATATATTGCTCTTCTGCACTCTCAAGTCGCATATGTTCTTCATTGAAAAGGAGTTATGAGACACAACTCTCAACATAGTTTCAACATTTCTCCACCAAAACTTTCTCATTCCAAACATAACCAATACATTAGTAATAATCACAAAAGCAAAGCCAAGCTAGAAGCTAGTTTCTAGCTAGGCTAGCGTCTTTCCTGAGGTACTTTCTATCACCTATCTGGTGCCAGATACCTTCCTGGGTACTTTTCATTTCTAGCGTACTACTCTAAGGTAATACCCTTGGGTACTACCCCTATTCACGTACGTTCGCCATATACTTTCATGAGCGTTTTTCACCCTACTCCTCTTTGTTTTAGTCATCTATGCTATGACGTCACCACCGAGCTACTTTAATGTAGGTTCGTGAGGGTGTTTAGGCCTAACCATACAGTCATGAGCGTTTTTCACCCTACCCCCCTCTGATAGATATCCCATGTACATGGTGTAGCCACGTACATGAGTTATTGGTACTCATGTACGTGGTAAAGCCACTTACTTTCATGAAAGTAGCTGAGCTACTTTCATGAAATTAGGTGAGCCTACCCCCCTTTGACTAGCCGCCATGTACGTGGCGTAGCCACGTACATGAGTTAGGGTACCTTCATGTACGTTGCTGAGTGTTCATGCACTTTCTTACGACGTCATCGTCATTAGTTAAGTACACTTTCTATGTGTACTTAACGTTCGTTAAGTACACTTTTCAAGTGTACTTAACGTTTGTTGGTTCGATTTCCGAGTTGATTGGGTGCCACCCGCAGCCGTGAGTTCGCCGCGTTGCACGCGCACGCCGGGATACTCCGCTCGTGGGGAGTGCGCAAATTTTCGCCCGACCGCCATGACCATCCATTTGAAATTATATAATGTTCAGTCATTTTTAAAAATTGACCCAAATAGTTTCAATCACTGGCCAGTCTGGAGTGGACATAGAACTCTCACCACTTAGCTTTAGACATTTTATTTAAACCACTGTGCTACCGTGTCTATTTTTATTATTATTATTATTATTATTATTATTATTATTATTATTATTATTATTATTATTATTATTATTATTATTATTATTATTATATTATTATTATTATTATTATTATTATTATTATTATTAGATTATTATGATTATTAATTATTTTTATTATTATTATTATTATATTATTTATTTATTATTATTATTAATTATTATATTATATTATTATTAAATTATTAATTATTATTATTTATATTATTTTTATTATTATTATATTATTATTATTATTATTATTATTATTATTATTATTATTATTATTATTATTATTATTATTATTATTATTATTATTATTATTATTATTATTATTATTATTATTATTATTATTATTATAACTCCTTCTTCAATCTGAGTCTCTTCTAGAGTCCATCGCCTCCATCGTATGCTGAATAATTATATATATATATATATATATATATATAATAGTACTATATCTTTAAATCTATATATATATATAATATATATATATATATTATATATATATATATATATATTACTCTATCTTTTTTTCTTACAATCTAATATATATATTTTTAATATATATATAATTCTATAAAGAAATAAGTATCTTATATATAATAGTAATATGATATATATATATATATATATATATATATATATATATATATATAGTGTAATACCTAATTTCAACTTTAATAATATATATATACGGAACGCTCATATACTTTTAATGTTACAATTTAAAATATATTTATTTTAGTCCAAGTTCAAAGTTTAGTAAACAAGTAATATAAATTTGTATGATTGAATAGAACAGGGAAATATATTTATTAATGACAAAAATCATTCGATGTTTCTACTGCTACTACTACTACTACTACTACTACAACTACTACTACTACTACTTCTACAGCTAATACTAATACTACCACTACTGCTACTGCTACTGCTACAGCTACCAATGCTATAACTGTTATACGAGTAAGGTCATGGAGTATTCGAACTCTGAACCCATTCATGCATAATGTTTGATGTAACATAAATTATGCATGTCTTCAGAAAACATTTACTTCAGGTTTCAGATAGCACAACTCTGACGCCAACACATTTCATCCGGTGAAGCTATTACTCCGAATCCTGCTGTTAGGTAATAAGAATCTTTATTATTATTATGAATATTATTATTATTATTATTATTTTTATTATTATTATTATTATTATTATTATTATTATTATTATTATTATTATTATTATTATTATTATTATTATTATTATTATTATTATTATTATTATTATTGTTGAGGAGCCGGAGTATTATTATTATTATTATTATTATTATTATTATTATTATTATTATTATTATTATTATTATTATTATTATTATTATTATTATTATTATTATTATTATTATATTATTATTATTATTTTTATTATTATTATTATTATTATTATTATTATTTTTAAGTATAAATCCCGACGTTTCTTATTATTATTATTATTATTATTATATTATTATTATTATTATTATTATTATTATTATTATTATTATTATTATTATTATTATTATTATTATTATTATTACAAAGTTATTTTCATGAAAATGTGTGTTTTGCTAGGACCTAAAACAGTAAAGAAGTATAGTAAAGCAGTAAAACAGTAAAACACGGGATGGACAGAGGGTGGGGTGTTCTCCCTTTGGGATTGTTTCCGGTACTGCTTTACTTCTTTAGGGTCAGCAAAACATGGTTTTATGACAAATTTGATAACTTTTTCCTTGAAAAACAAAATTTTTTAAAAAATACAAAAATGTTTTTCAAAAACAAAAATGTTTTTCATTAAAAACAAAATGTTTTTTTTAAATTTTAATAATGAAACAGGTTTTCTATGAATAAAAATGCATCAGTTAAAATAAAATATAAGAAACTATGTATACAAGCTCTACCTACATGCATCTTTGTACACGGACTTGATATAGTACACAATATGTAAGTCGAAATGAAAGTTTTGACTCGAGTACCTCCATCTCGTATCCCATTTCAGCACTACACCCCCATTTTGGGGTTCAGTCTCATCTCAAATGGGGTCCTTCCCATTTTTGATTCATCTGGAATCATCATCATCCTTTGTCATTCTGTAATCTCTTAAGCATTCTGTACAATTCTTCTTTTCTTCAGCTGGGAACCCCTTAAGGGGGTCATCAGACTCATTTGCTAGCACTGAAACTAGGTTATTCATGTTCTACATCACTGAAAACATATATAAACACACTAATACCGGTTAGGGCACCGATACATTCCTTGACTCAGCTACTCCTATAAATGAGACTTCTTCTTCTTTTTTTCATCTTCTTCATATATATATATATATAATTAATAATATATATAATAAATATATATATAATATACTATATATATATATATATATATATATAATATATATATATATATATATATATATATATTATATATATATATATATATATATATATATATATATAATATATATATATATAATATTATATATATATATATATATATATATATATATATATATATATGATAATATAT
The DNA here is from genome assembly GCA_015478945.1 of Trachelipus rathkii. Taxonomy (NCBI): domain Eukaryota; kingdom Metazoa; phylum Arthropoda; class Malacostraca; order Isopoda; family Trachelipodidae; genus Trachelipus; species Trachelipus rathkii. The sequence goes on from JABUQX010000281.1 coordinate 24,900, forward strand.
ATATATAATAGTAGTATATATATATATTATATTTTATATATATAGCAATAATATATGAGTTATATTATATATATATATATATATAGTATATATATATTATA
>JABUQX010000281.1:30000-46595 GCA_015478945.1 Trachelipus rathkii
ATATATATATATAAACACTTGCTTTGTAGCCTCCCGTTTCCACCTACGAGAAAAGGGCTATCTCGAGATATTTTGCCACTATGAGTAGGCGGGGCACAGAGGTCGGTTAGAATAATCGTTTGAAGTTACCTCTGATGTCCATTAAATCAGGGCAGTAGAGTAAGTTGCCTCTTAAGTCCGTTATGTCAAGGTAGTAGAGTAAAAGATGTTATGTCTTGTCGTTAGTCTGGGAATGGCATCTTTCATAGTAAGGGAGGGTGTTTTATTTTTGAATTTATATTTTTGAAAGAAGGAATGATGCCCAGAGCGTAGACAGGTTAGCAGTAAGCGGGTTTGACGGTTCTGGTTCGTTCTGTAGGGGATATTTCAGGTAGAAGTGCTTAAAGTATGCAGTTATTTGGGTATGTGGAGACCGTTCTTAAAGTTGCCTAATATGTATTTAATAATCGGAGTATTTATAATTGGGGTGAGAAGCGTGTTGTACATATTAGAAAAATATAATGCTAGTGTGATTTTTTTCCTTCAAGTTGCAGAAATGTTTAATTTAGAGGGGTAATTTATTGAAAGTGTTTATATTGTGAAATTGACAGCATATCATGTCAAGATTGGCTTTTAAATGTAGAATTTTTGTTTCAAATAGTAGATAACGGATGGGTGTGGAGGGTGAGCATCCTGTTATAATATTGATATCTTAGTTGCCGTTGATTTCTAATGCCAAGTTTCTATGAATAAAGAGTAAAGCACATTTTCACTTGTTGTGTTCTTTAAATATGATTTAACTAATTTCAGTTTTGAGAAGCTTCGTTCAACTGAAGCTGTAAAAGCATGAAATTCAGCAAGTACTTTCAACTATGTTTATATCTCTGAAAAAGTTTGAGTCGCATTTGTCAAATTCAGTGAGGACATTTATGGGTTTTCCTTGAGATAATTTCCACTTTTGTCACCATAATTCTTACTCTCCCCAGGAAGACTTCATTGCTAAAACAAACAAGAAGTCTCCGTCTAATTCGAATTCTGATTCAACTTTGTTGACAGGTCACAGTTTTGCTGAAATAAGGTTCTGAAGAGATGACACGGTGTCATGGTACGTTAAAAATCTTTCACCTAAGGAAGAAATCATTTCGTCTAAACATGGTATAAAAACTGCTAGTCGATAGTACGTTTCAGGGTCTGTCGAAGTTGGATCGGGTCGATCCTTCTGGAAACCAACTATTCTTGGTACTGTTATTTCGACATTTATGAGATGACAGTTCCAGAAAAGATTCGAACAATTCATTAAACTCAAAATTAGTATTTTCACTTAAACGATGAAAAAATTTTCTTGTAGATTTAATTGCTCAATTGCAATACATAGGTCGATGTCTTTCGCTTAAAGGTATTTTGAAAGATTGTAGATCCACCCTAGCAATTTTGATTCTATATCAGAGCATTCCAAAGTGTCAGAAGGTTGACGAAAAGAAATTGATAAATCTTCTGGACTCTAAAAGCTCTCACTTGAACGGTCTAAAGCATTTGAATGTTCACTTGATTTTTCAGGCTATCTTAAATCATGTCTAAAACGTGAAACTTTCCAAAACAGCCTTTCTTGCTTTCTATTTTATTTTGGCAAAGTACTACACAGAGCTCCACTAAGTCACTGTCTTTTATCCATCTTCCATATTGGATTCGTAACCTAACCTTTAAAAGAAATTTGTTTCTAAATTGCTGCACAGAAAAAAATCGAAAACAAAACTTGGCTTAAAGCAAACTGTAAGTTTGGCATCTTTTCGTAGTTTTTCGTTTCCGAATGTTGTTATAATTGGTACTTCACCAGAAATTCATACATTGAAAAAACTTTTATTTATAATTATAAGATAATTTAAAGCTTCTTTTGCTTATCCAAAGTTCAACTTCAGGTCTTACAGTCAAAGAATTCTGTCTTTTTTAATTAATCTTCTTCTCTCCTCACCTTGAAGAAGAGATTTAGGATTGGACATATATAATCTTTGTAAGATTCAAACATAATTATGTGAGCGTCATAAATACAGGTCAAATTATAGCTTCTTTTAATTTGCATTGTTCGTATGAACAGTTCAGACTCTCTAGTGAGCCTGACAGGCCGTCATTAGTCACTACAACATGAAAGAATGGACGTTCCAAGGGTATCTATCTATTTTTTTAGTTATAGCAACCACGCTTAATTAATTTTGATATGCAAAAGCTTATTTTTAATAAACTTTAATTTTTCCTCATATTTCATATCATCCTCATGGTAACATGGTTGGTAATTTGTCACCTTCAATATTTGGGTGACTGTAGCTTCCTCATACCCTCCCCCTGAGTACGCCATCGGAAGTGAGTGAATATAATATGATATGTAGACTATCACTTAAACAGTTTAATGCACGTGATTGTTTTCACTTGTTTTCAGACGATTGTAAAAACATTTGTAAACGTGGAACTTCCTTGAACCTCTTTCTCTTTTATTTTGCCAAAGCTCTACCTATACTGAGATCCACCAAAGTTTGGCTCCACTAAGTTGCCGTCTTCCATCCATCCATTGTACTCGAAGAGTAATGTAACCTTCATATAAGATTTATGCCTAAATTACTGCATAGATACAATTAGGAAACAAAATTTCACACAAAAATAGCTGTTATTTACGTAATATCGTTTCCGAATGTTGCTATAGTTACCTTCTAAAGTGGGAAAAAGGCAAAATTTTAATTGGAAATATTCATTCAGGTCTCAGTTTAGGCTCATCCTAGTTCAGGTTATGAATAGATTGTTAAGTATACATGATTTTCTGTGTATACTAACAAAACTTATCAAATAATCTGAAATAGAGGGCTGAAAATGAGACTAACGCTTTGATGGATAATTGAAAGTCTCATGGAGTTTTAAACTTATGAGAGGCTGTAACTTTTTTTCATAAAGAGACGCGATTTTCGTTTTCACTATTCTTCATATATTATTTCTTTAGAGTATACGATCCTGTGATTTTCATAAAAATAGGATGTAACACCTTGAGTACTATGGTACTATCTAGAGTTTTAATTAAATGTCAAATGTTTAAGAGCGGATGGCTTTGATTTGGGGTACTAGAGATCGCACATCATTAGCCTGTAAACTTTCAAATTTCGACTTTCAAAACAAAAACAAAGATCTTTCGCTTAGAACTTTTAAGAAATATTTGTATATTTATTTGTTTATTAAATTATTTTAATATACTTATTTAATTTGTTTATTTATTTGAGTGAATTTTATATATACATTTTTATGTTCATATTTTTTAAATGGCCAACTCATCAAGGCTGGACGGTGTTTGTTTTGTTGCCGTAGGTACGGGTCAATTTTAAACCCAATATAATGGCAATGTTAGCCATGAAGAGCACGAGGCAAAATTAAAAGTATTGAAGGTGTTAAACTCTGGTGTTGAAACTTCAATAATAGATGAATTTTTGATGTTGAAGAGAGTGAGCGTTGTCACGATAAGTGGGTTTCTTCCCGAAGCTGCTTAAATTAGGCGGCTCCACACATGGGGAGTTTGGTCAAACCTTGAATCTTTGTGTTTTGCATTTGTTTTTTACCTCATAACCAATGTTCTCTACACTCATTCAACATGTGTGTTAGGGTATTTTGGCAAATCTTTGTCATTTGCTTGGTTGGCCAAATACACAAATCTTTTCCCTCGCTTGTGGAAAAGATTTGTGTATTTGGCCTAAAAAAAACAAGCAAATGAGCAAAGCTTTGGGAAATGACCCATACACACATGGGGTGTTTGGCAAAGAGTTCAATGAACTTCACATGTGTTGAGCTGGCCTTTAGGATTCGTCATGGTGGCTAGAGCCTCCTCACCATGGATGCTCAGAACCCCCCTCCGTGACCAATGCTGCGAGAACTCTGCTCTCTGACTAGAAGGATCGGTAGTAGCCTGTGATGTCAAGGTGAGATGGTGTGCACACATTAAGGTAACAGAGAAGGCTTCGACCACTCTGCTCTTACGTGCAGTTGGTTTGCACCTGCAGAAGCTTGAGAAGTAAGGTACAGGCGGCACAGGAGACCGAACAAAGTAGCGCCCAACAGAAGAAACTTGATTTGGTGGTTGTTGAGTGATTTTGAATTTGTTCATGGTCAATCTGAGTCACACATTTGAGGGGTTAAATTCTGGTCTTGGATAACCACCTTCAATAGAAGAATATTAGATGTTTAAGAGAGTGAGCGTGTTACGATAAGTGGCGTTTCTCCCGTGTTGGGGGTTGCTGTCGCTTAGGATTGTTGGTGTGCTAGCAGCCTCCTGCACTAAACGGTTAGTAAATTGAAATTTATTTTTTATTATTGCTTTTATATATATTTATATATATATATATATATTATATATATATATATATATATATATATATATATAATTTATATATATATAATATATATATATATATAATATAAGATATATCATGATCGAAGTATATGTAATAAGAAAGTAAATATTTATTTAACTAAAGATTTTAATCATTTTCAATGGAAACTACATAAATGTGCAATTATGATTAGCCTGGTTTAGCTCAAGTCAGATAATATTTGATGGATTAGTAAGGTAATTATGATTTTGTTTAATCATAAGTCATGTAAGGTAGTATTTACAAGAAAGGCCTCTGACAGATTTTTATAAAAATGAATTCATAGATTAAAAAATAGTATGATAATATAATAATAATAATAATATATAATATATAATATAATAAAAAAATCAAAATCAGTGATGGTCTTCTAGGGAAAAATTGCAGCTCTCAAGTTTGAATTCTATAGGGTTTTTTTATAAATAAACAATATGGACATAGTAGTTATTGCATTCATAAATTGGTAATAGATATTTTTTGACGATGGTCCAGAACCAAGATACATGCCACTATATAGATTAATATTAAACTAACGTGCGTATGGAAGGAACTGGAAGTTAGAGTTGAGGAAAGAATTTAAGGACTTAGTGACCATAATAATATTGATTTAATATGAATGTGATATGGGCCCAAATTGCAAAGTTAATAGGAAAAGATCATAGATTTCGAAATGGGCGGATTTTACCAAATTTCGAGACCTGCTTAGTACAACTGACTGGGATAAGAAGTTTAAAAACCAAAACTGTTTTTTATGTGGGAACATTTTTAAACAAATTTTAAATGAATATTCAGTCAGTATGTTTAAAGATAAACCCTTAGGGTGGCGAAGAGAAAACGTTTGGTGAATAGAAGAATAAGAGAATTATGAAAGCTGTAGATTTTTAAATCATTCAGGGTAGTAATAGGAAGATGATTTAGAAAATTATACGGAAAAATAGAAATGAACTTACCAGTCAATAAGAAAGGCAAAGAGAGAGGCAGAATTAATTTAGCAAAGGAATAGTAATAAGCCTGAAGAAGTTTTTTTGCTTTTATAAATTTAAAAAGTAAGAATAGGACATTGGTCCAATTAAAAATTGATGAAAATTTAGTGAGTTTCAGAAAGGGTTGGTCAACTTTTTTCAATGCTATTTGCTTTCAGTGTTTACAGAGGAAGATTAGATAATGTTTTGGAGACTATAGTTTTCTTGTGCATGTAAAATAGACATTACAGAATTTGAATTTGATGTAATACTGATATTAAACGATTTATTATTAGATCATATTGTCAAGTAAGCTGCGGCCTGGATTGTATAATATGTTGATTCTGAAAGAGGGTAGTACAGCAGTTGCAAAGGCACTGTATTTGATTTTTTAAGTGATCTATAACATTTTGTGAGGTACCAGAGACTGGAAAGCAGCATATGTTGTGCTATTTATAAGAAGGTAGTAAGGAAGATTTGGGAAATTATAGGCAGTTAGCTAACATCTCTGGTGGTAAAGATTCTGGAAAAGGTAATGAAGGTTATAATAGAGAAATTTTAGAAGATAAAGGTATTGTATGACTCACAGCACAGTTTCAGAAAGGGTAAGGGTATGTCAGACAAACTTTTAGAATTTATGGAATATCTTACTGACTGCATTGACCGAGTTTAGATAAGTTGAATATTGTATATTTATACTTTAGCAAAGCTTTTGATAAGGTTCCAACATAAGGCTGATGAAGATAAATTGCAATTGGTATAAGGTGGAGTGGTAACATGGTTGGATTAAAGAGTGGTTGCGAAATAGAAACAGTGTGTACACTAAATGGAATAAATCATCATGGGAATAGTGAAGAGTGTGTCCCACAGGGTTCATGCTGGGCACTATTGTTCTCATATATATAAATGATTTAGACCAAGGACTTCAATGCGGTTTCTAAGTTTGGCATGATACAAAAGTGGCAGCGCAGTTAGGATATAGGAAGGATGTATAAAGATTTCAAAGATAAGGTTTGATAATCTTCTTGGGTGGGCAGATAAATGGAATGAATTTTTAATAGTAAAAAGTGGTAAGGTTCTTCACTAGGGTTACTTCAATACAAAGTTTTAATCTATGTATGATGGGGATTGGCTTCGAGTCTGTGACAAGAAAAAGATTTGGTGTGATATAAGCATATTTGAAAGTAGCATAACATGTTTGGAACTAGAAATAAAGCTAATAGATGCTGGCATAATAAATCGCATGTTTTTAAGACGGAATAAGTTAAACTGTATTAGTTCTTAGGCAGTATAGAGTATTGGGCACAGAGTTTGGGCCCTTATTAAAGAAGACTTTAGATTTTGCCTGAGCGGTGCAATGTTAGGGACAGGATGATTCTGGGTTTTGAGGGTAAGAGCTATGAGGAGAAGCTGAAGGAGTTAGGAAGTTTTCTGTAGAAAGGCGCTCAGAGGGGACATGATAAAGTCTACAAAATATTTTACATCTATTGATAATAACAGAGACCAATATTTTCATTGTAGAGCATGGACAGGTGACCAGGGGCTAATAAGAAATTAGAAGAAAGCCGTGCCATCTGAGTCTAAGTTAGTGACCAGTGAGTGAAGTGTTGTTAATTTTTGCTCTCAATTTTATTAATATATTGTGTATTTGAAAGTGAATTTTAGTAAACAAATTAGTGTTGTGTTTCTAATTCTTGTGTTTATAACTACAGTCATTAAATTGTTAATTATTTTGTGATTAATTTAAAATATTAATGGCCTAACCCTAGGCTAACATAAGTAAGAGTTTTATACTATTTTCTGTGTCTGGGTTTATTTGGATTTCTTAATTGACTTTCTGTATTTAAATACAGTCTTTATTTAATTGATTATTTTAATTTAATGAATAATTAAATTAATTAGTTTTTCCAGTCATAGACTAAGTTAGCTACTTATACTTTTAATATATCTGTACGGCTAAGTAAATAATTGTTTAAATTTTACCTATTTAAAAGAGATAGTTTATTTCTTTTTAGGCTTTAGTGATATTTAAACTGTAGTTGGTAAATAATAGGTACAGGTTAGTAAGCTAAATATTTAAAGTTGGTATGTCTGTGTGATATCTGTGGGATTGTAAGAGGTGAATATGTGAATGGTCCCATTTGTATTTTGGCAGAGAATGTGTTGTTAAGAAGGAGATTGTGAGGCTGAGTGAAAATGTGAATTGGATTTGAAAGAGAAGTATCTGAGTTTGAAGAAAGGAGGGAAGTGTTAGGAAAAAGTTAGTAGGGATGTCGAGGAAAGGAGGGAGCGGGATATAGGGGTAGAAGGTATAGTGATTCACCTAGGCAGGAAAGATGAGAGGAAAAGGGTTAGTAGTAGTGATAATAGGTCTGCAGAAGAATATAGAGTTGTAGTAAATAGAAATACCAAGATGAGGATCTCGAAAGTCAGTCGGCCTTTGACCTGCAGTAACAGGTTCGACTGTTTCAGATGGGGAGGGATCAGCGAGTGCAATGGTAATGGTTGATTTTCTGAAGGGGACTGATAATTGCTAATTGGAGATCTATGATACGATACTAGATAGGAATTTTCAAACTAAAGAATAAAAAATTTAAAAAGGGAGTATGTTATTCAGGTGCCAGAGTGAGTGAATCGTGGATTAGGATAGAATAGAGAGATTGATTCTCAAATGTTGTTCGAGGTGATTGTGGCATGTGGGTACAATGATATAGGACATAGAAGGTCAGAAGAATTAAATAGCAGATTATACGGAGATTGATTCAGAGATGAAAGCTAGTGGAAAGAAGTGGCATGATTTCTGGGATTTTACCTAGGTTAAGTGCAGGTCAGGAAAGGGGAAGTAGGGCTAGGTGTAAATAAAAGGGTTAGGAAATTATGTTTTTCAGAAAATATTAGGTTTTTGGATTTGTGGAGAGAAATTCTGGATAAAGATCTTTTTTGCAGGAGATGGAGTTCACTTTGAGTCGTAAAGGTTTTGAGCTTTTCAGTACCAGTTTGGAGATTGTTTAGCAAAAACTAGGTTAAGTTGGGGGTGGTGGGCTAAATCTGGATTCAAATAATAGCAATGGTAATGTAATCGTGGGGAGATATAAAATATGTGTAAAGGTTTAAATAATGATGAGTTAGAAAAAAATAAGAACAGTTAATTATCAAATGTTTTACACAAGTGCTTTGAATAATGAAGATGAGCTGATTTAGTTATACCATAAATGAGAATCTGACATTATTTGCGTAACTGAGGCATGGGTTGCAGAATTATATGGAGACTCCTTTTCAGGAATATGAAATAGAAAGGGATATTCATTTTATTTAATACACGTAAGAGGAAGAAAGGTGGTGGTGTGGGCTTTAATTTAAAAGCAATATTCAAATCTGTACTATGACTGATTTCAATTAATCATGATATTGAATAGGTGGGTGTGATATCCTTATATACAATAAATCATATGAATAGGGGCATTTTATGACCATCTGGCCGAGTCAAGAATTAGACGCTGAATTGTGAAAGAAATTGAGACCACATGCCACAATAAGAAAAAGTATAGTATAATGGTGATTTTAATTTCCTGGCATTCATTGGGTTCTTGTCTAATATGGACGTAGTAGTTTGCATTCATAAATTGTTACTAGATAACTTTTTGACAGATGTCAAACACAGATAGATGCTATTAGACTTAATATACTAATGATGAATATGGTGGTGAAGTTAGAGTTGAGGAAATTTAGGACCTAGTTTATAATATAAAATTAGATTTAATAGGAATGTGATATCTGGGCCCAAATTGCAAGTTAATAAGGAAAAGATATAGATTTTCGAAATGGCGATTTTAATCAAATTTCGAGACTGCTTAGTATAAACTGACTGGGATAAAGAGTTAAAGGACCAAAACTGTTTTATCATGTGGGACTTAAACAAATTTTAATGAAAATATTCAGTCAGTATGTTTTAAAGATAAACCCATTAGGGTGGCGAAGAGAAAACCTGTTGGTGGAATAAGAGAGATAAGAGATAAAATTAAGAAAGGCAGATGTTTTAAAATATTCAAGGTAGTATAGGGAAGATGATTTAGAAAATTACAAATAGAATGACTACAGTCAATAAGAAAGGGAAAGAGAGAGGCCGAAATTAATTTGAAGGAATGTAATAAGAACTGAAGAGTTTTTTCAGCTTTATAAAGTTTAAATAACCCCGGTAGAATAGGAAATTTGGTCCAATTAAATTGATGAAAATTTAGTGAGTTCAGATAAGGTTTTAACATTTTCATGCTTATTTTGCTTCAGTGTTTTAAGAGGAACAGTTAGATAATAGTTTTGCGAGACTATAGTTCTTGTAGCATGTAACAATAAGACTTACAGAATTTGAATTTGTGGTAAAAAAATTACTTTTATTAGATATATTGATCAAGTAAAGCTGCAGGCATGAGGTATATTGGTAGAATTTGAAGAGGGTAGTACCAGCATTGCAATGGACTTGTATTTGATTTTTAAGCGATCTATAACATTTGGTGAGGTAACAGATAGACTGGGAAACAGCATATGTTATGCCTATTTATAGAAAGGTAGTAAAGAAGATTTGGGGAATTATAGGCAGTTAGCTTAACATCTCTGTTGTAAAAAGGTTCTGGAAAGTTACTGAAAGGTCATATCGAGAAATATTTAGAAGATAACAAGGTATTGTATGAATCCCAGCATGGTTTCAGAAAGGGTAGTCATGTCGACAACCTTTTAGAATTTTAATGGAATAGAAGCAAAGGTTTATGTACTACTATTCAGTTTGATATTGTATATTTAGACTTTAGTAGAGCTTTTGATAAGGTTCCCACATAAGGCTGATGAAAGTTATTGCAATGTGGTAGGTGGAGAGTACATGGTTGGATTAAAGAGTGTTTGCGAAATAGAAAACAGTGTGTACAAAGCTTTACTTGGATCAATGGGAAATAGTGAAGAGTGGTGTCCACAGGGTTAAGTGCTGGGGCACTATTGTATCTCAATATAAATGATTTAGACCAGGGAATTAAATGCAGGTTTTCTAAGTTTGCCGATGATACGGGCCACCTCAGTTTGGAATAGTGAAGGATGCATAAGATTATCCAAAATGATCTTGATAAACTTCTTGGGTGGCAGATAAGTGGCAATGAATTTAATAGTAAAAGTGTAGGGTTCTTCACAGGTTACTCAAATAAAGTTTTAACTACGATATGAATGGGGAGTGGTTGAGTCTGTGGACCAAGAAAAAGATTTAGGTGTGCTTATAGCAGTAATTTGAAGTAGCTAATCAATGTTTGGGAAAGCTAGAAATAAAGCTAATAAGATGCGGGCATGAATAAATCGCAATGTTGTTTTACAAAGAGCAAGGAAGTAATAAGTAAACTGTATAATAGCTATGTTAGGCAGTAATAGAGTATTGTGCAAAGTTTGGGCCCCTTATTTTAAAGAAAGACTTTAAATATGCTAGAGAGAGTGCAACGTAGAGCAACAGGATGATTTCTGGTTTGAGGTAAAGAGCTATGAGGATGAGGCTGAAGGAGTTAGGAATGTTTTTCTTGTAGAAGGGATTTCTCAGAGGGAATTAAAGTCTAAACAAAATTTTACATCTATTGATAACATAGAGACCAATAAATTTTTCATAGTAGAAAATGGACAGGTGACCTTTCGTATAGGAAATTAGAAGAAAGCATGCTTTACTTCAAGATAACATTCATTCAGTAATGGTTGTTAATTTGAATAAGTCTGCCAGAAGGAGGTTGCTTGGAGTGTGACTCGTTGCAAATTTAGAAACGGTAGACTCGTTTATGGATCGGTGGGTATACATAACTATATTGACGAGCATTGGGGGTGTTTTAAGTTATAGCAGTTATTGTTAGAGACTGCATGTGTGACCATATAGTTATTAATGCATGTGATGGTTTGTGGATATATATTTATATTTATTTTGATAAGCAAATTGGTGGATTTGTAGTTACAACAAATTGACAGGCCCTCGGGTGCTTTGTGGATTTGCATGAGCATGTTTGGGGTGTGGGTTGACTGGGCAGTCTGATAGGCCATGTGCTTTTAATCGTTCTTTATTCTAATGTCTAATGTCTATGTCCTAAAAAAAGCCATGCTTCAGTTAAATAGGTTGTTAAATTTTGGATAGTCTGCACAGGAGGTTGTTTGAGTGTGACTCGATTGCAATATTTAGAAGGGTTGATAGTATATGGATGGGTTTGGTATCATATAATATATTTAGACGAAGCAAATTGGTGGGTTTTTAGTTCAGTAATTATTAAGTTTAGACTGCATGCATGACCATAACTTAGTTTATTAAGGTATGGGATGGTTTGGGTATCATATATATACCTACTATATCATTAGTTTTGGGATAAGCATTGGCTAGCATGTGGATGGGTTTGGGTATCATATATATTATATATTATGTTTTTCGAATAAAGCCAAATTGGTGGATTTGTATTTACAGTAATTAAGTCCTAGGCGTGCTTTGTGGATTTGCATAGCATGTTTGAGTAGTGGGTTGACTGGGACGGTCTCAATAGGCCCGTGATTTCTTACTTCTCTATATTCTTAATAGTCTTATGTCTAAAACTGACATGGGCTCAAGGGTCAGTTTGGATCACTTTGTTAGTTATTGAATAAGATTTAAGTACAGTATAATCACAGATTTACTCGTATATATTAGCAAACATATAACCTGCTAGTAGGGTTTAAACCGAGACCTACAACCTTGGATGGATTGAACGATGGTATAAACCTAGACCTAATTAGATGAGTTACATTGGCCATAAACCTAGGATGAGTTGTCTGATTTATGTTATTTTTCTTATCATCTTCCGCTTGGCGCCTATTTTTATAAATTATGATAAAAAGAATTTGGTCAGTTTTTATAAACTATACAGAAAATTCTAACTTTGAGCGGCACTGTACTTTTTTTCTAAAGATACAATCATTAATTTTTTTTTATTCATTACTACTTTTAGAATCAAACACCCCTTTTTAAATACATTTCTTTAGGGCTCTTTTGTATTTAAAGAACCTGTAAAACTATTAAATCTAGAGGGTTTTGACTTTGACAACAGTATAAAAAAATTTATTTTGGTATCAAATGCTAGAACGTCAATACCAAATTTTAAAAAATCACAGCATAGATTCTAAAAAATAGTAATGAATAATTAAAAAAACAAAATTGACTGCCATCTTTAGAAAAAAAAAGGTTGTTAAAAATCTCATAGAATTTTCTTATACTCCAACTGACCAGAACTTCATCTACTTATCGACTAAATGGTGTGGCCTACTTCACAAATCCGAAGACTATAGGCCAACAGATATATTATGGAACATAGTAAAAAGTGATATTTTAAAATTTGTGAATTGAAATGTTTTTACGTACATTAATAAAAAAAAAAATTAATTAAAAGCCTAAAATACATATATTATGAAATTAAATATATATAATATGCTATGAAATATATAGCTATATAAATTATGGAATGAATTAAATGCTACAGATATATAGTCAGCTCACCTCCTGGCTGGTACCCAACCCTTTAAACAATAAAATAATTAACCACCTGATAACCTCTAATCATTTCATCACGAGCTGTGCTTTGTACTTTATTATCCTAAGCTTTGCAATATCTTTATTTGTATCTTCTCATCATTAAATAGTATATGTGAGGGCAAACTCTTGTCACTCTTAACTTTCATATCACCAACTAATACTTTATTATTTACATCCTTAATTAATTTTAATTTTACCTTCGCTGAAATAGAAACTTTTATATAGGTGAAATAATGAAAATATTCACAGACGCATTAGCGGCAAAATATACTTTAAAAAAACTGTGTTAAGAAGAATGGAATGCTGTAAGGATCAAATACTAGAAAAAAATAAAAATAATCATTCTTATATTTTCTCTCCCCCTCCCTTTTCACATACGGTATTGTTTTATACCTTTCACATTCATTCTACTCTTAGTTAAATATCAGTAGCTGATTCTTAGTATCCCCGCTCCACATTTGTAATTTTTTTTCTCTTCCAACTCCACTTATCATCTAATATCTATTCTCAATCCTTACTCAACTATCTGTTTTGAATAAATACAATTCTTTAGAGTCTCTATCCGTATACACTTTATGGTATCTTTTCTCCACCACAACTGCCTCTCCAACACTTTCTAAAATAGACTCCTAAGGAAACAAATGGGAGTATGTTATCCACGAGCATGATTTGGACTGGGAATAGGATAGATAGAGAATTGAGTTTTACAATGTTGATTCAAGTGGTAATTGGATGAGCAGTACAAATAATATTGTGCATAGAAAGGTCAGCAAATTAATAGCAGATTATAGGAGATTGATTCAGAAGATAAAAGCTAGTGGAAGAAGGTGTACATGATTTCTGGGATTTTACCTAGGTTAGGTGCAGGTCAGGAATGGGGAAGTAGGGCTTTAGATGTAAATGAAAGGGTTAGGAAATTATTTTTCAGAAAATATTAGGTTTTTGGATTTGCAGAGAGAATTTGTGGACAAGGATCTTTTTGCAGAAGATGGAGTTCACTTGAGTCGTAAAGGTGTTTAGCTTTTCAGTGACAGTTTGGAGACTTGTCTATCAAAAAACTAGGTAAAGTTAGGGGTGATGGGCTAAATCTTGATATGAATAATTATAGCAATGGTAACTGTAATAGTGGTGAGATAAATAAAACTAGTGTTGTTACAGGCTCAAATAAAGATGATAGCAATACAAGTAACAGCATTTTGAATATAAATGCTTCTACACAAATGCTTATAGCCTTAGAAATAATAAAGATGAGTTGATTAGTTATACCATAAAGGAGAATCTAGACATTATTTGGATAACTGAAGCTTTGGTTAATGAAGAATTGTAAAGAGATTCCTTTCAGGAATATGAAATAGACAGATATGCACTTTATTTATACCAGCGTAAGGGAAAGAAGGGGAGTGTTGTAGTGATTTATGTCAAAAGCAATATTCAATCTGTTAATCATGATACTGAATCTAGTTTGATGTTTGAACTCTGGTGGGTAGATTCTTACTGTCAATAATCATACATAAATAGGGGGCATTTTAATAACTTCACCTGGCTAGTGCAAATTAGTGGGATATGGTGAAAGAATCGAGGCAATGCAATAAGGAAAAAGGTAGTCATCATGGTTGAATTTTTAATTTATCGTGGCATTCATGGGATTCTTTGCTCTATATGGACATAGTAGTTCTGTATTTATAAATGTATATTTGGCAACTTTGATCAGATGGTCCATGAACCTACGAGACATAATGCACTGTTAGAAATTTAATATTAATAATGATGAAGTGGTGAATGAGGTTAGAGTTGAGGAAAATTGGAATTAGTGACCATAATATAATTTAAAAAATTTTTTAACATGAATTGATAATTGATGCAGATTGCAGTTCAAAGGAAGATCTTTGGATTTCTGAAATGGGATTTTAAACAAAATTTGAGACATGCTTAGTTAATTGACTGGGATAAAGAATATTAAAGATCAAAACAGTTTTTAATTCAATGTGAAGAAAATTTAAACAAAATTTTGATGTATATTCAGTCAGTATGTTTTAAAGATAAACCCATTAAGGGGGTTAAGAGAAAATTTGGTGGAATGAGAGATGAGAGAAAATCAATGAAAGTATAGGATGATTTATAACTATTAAGGTAGTATTAGGGAGACGATTTAAGAAAATTTAGAGAATATTCTCAATAACTTAACCAGTCAATAAGAAGCAAAAGAGAGTAGAAATTAATTTACAAGGAATAGTTCCATGAAAAACTGAGATAAACTTAAATAAGAATAAGAATTGGTTTTTTGAAATTGATGAAATTTAAATGCGTTCAGATAAGGAGTTGGTTAATTTTTCAATGCTTTATTTTTCGCCAACATTTTTGTGAGAAGATTGAATAATAGTTTTGGAACTATAAGTTTTTGGTATGCTGGTAATAAAACATTACGAATTTGAAATTGAGGTAAAAACAATTAAATTTCACTGGAAATACAGTTGCGGCAGGTTTAATGGTAATAATATATAGGTAGAATTCATGAAGGAGGGCATGTAACAATCATGCAAAGGATGTATTTTGATTTAAGTTTTGACTACTTGCTGAGATATCAGATGATTGGAAAACTGCATATGTTATGCCTATTTATAGGACAGGTAGTAAGGAAAGAATTTGGGAAATTATAGGACAGTTAGCTTAAAATCTCTGGGTTGTAAAGGTTTTGGAAAGTTACTGAGGTCTATAGAGAAATGTTTTGGAAGAAACATATATTGTATGACTCAAGCTGGTTTAGAAAGGGTAGGTTTGTCAGAACAACCTTTTAGAATTTTATGGAAATATATACTGACTGCTTTGACTGAGGAGATCCAGTTGTTGATTTTATATATTTAAGACTTCAGCACATTTTTGATAGGTTCCCCACCTAGCTGCATGAAAAAGTTTACTGAATGTGGTATAAGGTTGGTGGTAACTGGTTGGAATAAGAATGGGAAATTGGGATGGAATAGAAAACAAGTGGTGTACTAAATGGCAATAAAGTCATCATGGGAAATAGTGAGAGTGGTGTCTCACAGACTAAGTGCTGGCCAATATTTGTTTTCCTTATATAAATACCTATATTATATATATATATATATTATATATATATATATATATATATATATAATATAATATTATTATATATATATATTTTATTATATATATATATATAATATTATAATTTATATATTATAATATATATATAATTAATAATATTATAATTTAATATAATTTTATAAATTATATATATATATATTATATATGTGGTGGTTGATCTCACAGTATGACTTCGAGCTGGTTTTAGAACGGGTAGTCTTGTCAGAAAACTTTTAGAATTTTGAGAATAGTCTGACTGCTTGACTGAGGAGATACAGTTGATATTATATATTTTTAGACTTCAGCAAAGCTTTTTGATAAGGTTCCCCACATAAGGCTTGATGAAAGTTACTGGCAATGGGTTATAGGTGGATAGGTAATGGTTTGAATAAAGCTGATTGGTGAAATAAAACAGTGTGTACCACACTAATGGCATAAGTCATATGGGAATAGATGAAGAGTGGTGTCTCACAGAGTTCTGGGGCCATATTGGTCCTTTTATATATATATTATTTATATATTATAATATATATTATTATATTATATAATATATATATATATATATATATAATAATATATATAAATATATAT
>JABUQX010000282.1:0-31788 GCA_015478945.1 Trachelipus rathkii
AGGAGCGAATAATAAAAGAGTTGAGTGAGGATGGGTGGTGGCTTTATATATTTATATATTTTATACACATAAAGAAGGCGGATTAGCGTAACTCTAGGTAATGTACATATTTACCATAGGAATGATAGATAGAGGTATGATCGAAATACATAAATCTTCACCTTGAGACTAACTGTCACTATATGTTTTTGCAAATATTAATATTTATTATACTAATATACATATAAATATTATAACCCATATTATAGATACAATTAACATCAACTAGCTTAATATTATCTTGTTACAAATTTTAAAAAGAATTGATAAAAAGGGATATAAACGTATCAGAGAGTTGTGTCATGTAGGGATATTATAATAGAACAGTAAACTTCTTCTTCTTCTATCTTAATATATCTTTAGTCTCGATTTACTATCCTATAGTCTTCATCTTATATTCTTATTTATTATATTTGTTGTTGGTTTTTAATGTCTATACTTG
The DNA here is from genome assembly GCA_015478945.1 of Trachelipus rathkii. Classification (NCBI taxonomy): domain Eukaryota; kingdom Metazoa; phylum Arthropoda; class Malacostraca; order Isopoda; family Trachelipodidae; genus Trachelipus; species Trachelipus rathkii. The sequence continues at coordinate 482 of JABUQX010000282.1, forward strand.
TCAATTATTTCATTTACAGTCACATAAGGAGCATTTTAGAAGCTTATTTTTCGGTTTTATCTTTTAAAACTCTATTTATTGAGCATTTCAGCGTTTCTTGCTGCGCTTGATTGAAATTTATATATTATTATATGATCTAACAAATACGAGGTATTTTAGAATTTTTTTCTAAATATCGCCGAATTTATTTGAAGACTAAACTATTATTTACCGGGGATATTATTTCAAAAATAGTTTTATATTAAAAAATAACATAATAATTTATTTTATTATTATAAATTCTAGTTAATTACATAATGACCTTAAAACAAATAGTTCATAATATAATATAGTTCACAGTGATTAATATATTTATGATGACATTAATACTATTATTTAAATCCTTTTTTTTTTTACTTATAATAATATTTTATCATTAAAATTTATCTAATAAAAAATCTATTGCATTTAAACTCATTTCGTTAATAGGTGGATTAGATAGTTAGATAATAATTTAAGTTAGATAATTTAAATATATAATAAAGTATATTAAATATTAAAAATATAATAATAATAATATAATTAATTATAATTAATTATAATATATAAACATAAATTTAATATATAAGTATCATTCATCTATTAATATATAAATATATAAATATTTAATAATGACAAGTTCATCGATAGCAGACCTGGAAGTAACATCAATTACCATTGGGTAATCACTTATGGTACTAAAGCAATATAATAATAAGAGTGTCTCCGAATAAAGAAAGTATGATTTTTGGAATTATAAATACTAACGAAGGAAAAAAGGAAGCTAAGAGTTCCTATAAGTCATGGGAATAAGGAAATATATGAAGGTAATAATGAATCAGTATATGAGAAGAGAGGATGATGTAGAGAATTAGCAAGTGTGCAAAAGAATGTTCAAGCTCTTTAACTAGTGCAGGAAGGTATTTCGGCGTAAAGATTATAGTTTTAATGTATGAATGTAGTTTAGGTTATTTGGATATATCTTACATTGAGTATATATTATTTGATATATTGGATTGATATGATCGTGTATTCGTAATTTAAGTATTGGATCTGATATGTATGTGTGTGTAGACAGTGTTAGTTTCGTGGGTTGGATACATTCGTCGGTGAAATTCTGTAATAGGTTGGAGTATTGTCAGTGATAGTTGATATGAGCGTATGTTGTGTTGTAAGTTTTGTTTGTATGGTGGAGTTGTTGATGTGTTGCATTTGTATGATGCAGTATGATGGGTTATGTTTGTTGGGGGATGAGTGTAATTAGTAAAGGTGTTGTTGAGGAGTTGAGGTTGGATTAATATAGATTGGAAGATATGGGATATAATCATTATTGCAGTGTGAAATAATATTATCTATTGTGAAATAGATCTAAAATTATTGATATGGAAGGATGATTGATTATTATGTGATAATTGAATTGATTGATATTGGGAGATTGAGTTGTACACTAAAGCTGTTTACTTAACAGTGTATGACAGTTTCGATTAGATTCCGATTGGCATGGTTAGGAGGCATTTGTTAATTATTATTATCCGCTATACTACACTATTATTATGCGGTACATACTTCCTAATATAATATTATTATACTTATTAATATATATAGATTATATATCTAATAAATCAAATATATAATATATATATATCTTAAATATATATATATATATATCTATTATATTATATATATATAATTTAAATAATTAATATTATATATTTTATTAATTAATTAATAATTATATATTTATAATATATATATTATATATAATATATATATTATATATATATATAATAGTAATTAAATTTATATATAATGATATATTATTTATTATAAATATATATATATATATATAATATATAATATATATTATATATTAATTATATTATATATATATATATTATATTATATAGTATATATATTTATATTATTATTATATATTATATATAGTATAATACTAATGATTTATATATTTATATAATATTATTATTATATAATATTTAATATTATATATATATTTATATAATTTAATATAAATATATTATATCATATAATATATTACTATTATTATATATATAATATATATTATTATATATTATATAATTATTATATATATATATAGTAAGCTATTATATATATATATATATTAAATATAATTAATGACATAATATATATTTAATATTATATATAATATACTATATAAAAGGGAGATATGGGCGAATCTTGTAAGGCACTTATAGATTATTATACTTATCGTGATGAAATTAGATTTATTGTATAGTAGTGTGTAGGGTAATGAGTATATGCCTGGTATTTTTTAGGGTTGACATTAGAGAAAATTACGAGTGATTCTAGAATTAGTACTTTGATTGTGATGAATATGATACGATCAGTGATAGCATAATTTAGTAAGTAGGGTGATATAGGATTTTTTTTTTTTTGCAAATTTATTAATTTTTTTTACTATTGAAAAAAATAGCATTGAGAAAATGTAGATTATTGAAATGATATAATTATTATTTATACTATTATTATATCTGAATTAAAAAATTTGTTTAGGAATTCATTGGGATAGTTACTTAGGGTGTTAATATGAGATAAAAATGCAAGCAGGGCGTATGAAGGATGTATTTTAATTAGAAGGGAAGCTCGTATAGAGATGTCTAGAAACCTTTTGATATAAGTTAAGTAAGCTTTTGGTGGTTCAACGCTTTCATGAAAACTAATCATATTTTCACAAGATTATGCCTATTTAAATATAAGATACTGAACACGCATAATAGTACAGCACTACAGCTGATTGTTTTATGAGATTTTTAAGTATTGGATTTGTAACTAACGCATAAGAGAAGTGAGGTCGAGGAGATATGTTCTAAATATCTCGTTTGTTTAGTGATTAATTTGGTATATAATTTCTGCGAGTAGGTGAATTTGAAGGTATTTATGCGCTGTTGTGTGCTAAGTGGTTAAGAGAGGTTTTGTACCGTTATAATGTTAATTTTTATTAAACGCTGCAAGAGATAGCTATTAACAGGTATGGTGGAATACATAGTGCATATGTAGCTATATTTACATGTCTTATAATTTGTATATAAATGTTTCCTGGTATACTATAGGGAAGGAATCGGGTATGGAAGAGAGCTAACAGGGAAAGCATGCCTGCATCTTTTTAATTGCCATAGGTCTCTGATTGGAGCTTGCATTGTATGCGAGACGTGCACAGCTTTCTTAGTTGGTGAAAAACGAAACAATCTTCTCTAATGGCTTACATTTATTCTTAATTCTAATGTACATATTGTTTGTTTATATCAATCAACGTCTTAATTAAACTGTTGCGAATGATGGATAATGTAATGCAAAATACCTAGCTTAAAACTTTAAGAATTCAACAGTAATTTTTTCTAGTTGCAGTAAAATTAAGAAATATTTTGCGCTGCATTTGGCATTTTCCTCATCGCAACATATGTCATTTTGCAACGTCGTTATTTTCGTGTGCATTTTAATATTCTGCCATAAACTGCCCTGAGTTTAATGATTTAAGTGTTGCTTGATATCGGAAAATTTGCGAATGACGATATTGTGACTAAGTGATTGAAGTTATTTTAAAATCAAACATTTTCGTAATTGTAAATTAGAAAAAAAATTAGAAGTGAAATAAGATATTTATATAAGGACGCGAAAATGATATTTTTCTAAAACTATTAGCGAAAAACGAAAGTCATCGAGATCGAAGAAATAAATCGATAAAAATGGAAATCTTTATTTAATTTTTTCAAATGTGCTGATCAACGTTTTCCTTTTAACAGCGAGATCAATACATAAATAAAATTATAATGACATGTATCTGCCGCCTACTATGAGAAAGACGATGACTCAAGAATTTGAAAATTTTGAATTTGAATGTATAAAGTCTTGAAAATGAATTCGTACAAATAAAATACACGAATTATAAGAAGATGTCAATCTAATTGCACATTGTTTTTCCCCCTATTTATACATCGCCAGCTCACAAGTAACGAAAAATTTTTATATATATATGTATATTATATATATTATATATATTTATAATATTATATATAATATAATCCTTATCTAATATTTTATCTATACTATATTTATATTTTACATAATTTATTTTGTACGTATTTTTGATTGTATATCTTTATTTTTATAATTATATATATATAACAGTATACTACTGTAATATATTATTAATAAAATATAATATATATTATATATATATATTATATTATATATATATTGATATATCATTTTGGAATGTGAGCTGGATGACCCGCAAACGTGAGTAGTTTTTTTATTGGTAAAAAGTAAAATGCAGTATAAATTGATGCATAATAGCTTATATTTTGTTCCTCACAATCTCGTTCTTTAAATTTTTTATTGAAAATTTACTGAGCTTATTTATTGTGTTTATTTATTAATTATGTATTATTAGTAATTTCGTTTCAATATTAATATTATAATGCATAATAATTAACTTTTTATTTATTCAAAATTAAATGATATAATTTACAAACAAACTCCAAAAGGCAAATATCTTGACGGATACATATAACGATTCGTAATGTATGACATTAAGGAAAATCAAATCATATTTGGAATCAGCGTTATAAAGCTTCGTAACCTGAAGTGTAAAAATAAAAAAATAAAAATACAAAAAAAAGAAAAAATATATATCTTAAAAAAAAATATTACATATTTGGACAGCGTATAAAGCTTATTATATGCAAGGTCGTTTTATGATTTAAAACAACTAGACGTAATACCACAGGTAGATACAGCATTGATACAAGTCGGGGTCTCTCGGCACTATGGACAGACGGGGGGGATTCGTCCCCCCTACTGTCCCATCGGCTCGATCCCTAAATGAATTTTTCTTGAACTCTAATTTTAGTGGGTGCTCGAGCCGATGGGGGACAGAGGGGGACGAAACGACTTTACATCTAAAATCTTTCGCTGATTCCAAATATGTAGAATAATTTTCTGAAAGCAAACGCACATTCTTCTATTTTCTCTTTCTTTTTTTTTTTTTCTTTTTTTTTTTAAAATTCCGGCTACCCTTAAAAAAAATTTTAAATTGTTTTTTGAATTCCCTGTAAGTTGTCATACTTTGAGATAATTTTCTTCCTGCTCTTTTCGGCATTATGTCCTTAAAAGAAAAATATTATTAATTGGTAAGTTATAATGTAATTAAATGACAAAAATTTTGTTAGGGCTTACCTTGGTCTTCTCTCTCGTTCTCTCTCTCTTCCTCTCCTCTCTCTCTCTGTCTCTATATTTATGAATATATATATATCATAATAGTATATATATATATATATATATATATATTATATATATTATATAATATATATAATATATATATATATTATATATATATATATTTTATAGATAATATATATACAACACTATTTCTTATTAAAAGAACATTAAATTTGAAATAATTGACTTCATCATTAATAAAATAATTGACTTTTCATTCTTTTTTTAACCTAATTTAATTTAGCCTAATATGAAAAAATCTTAAACAAAATTAAATTATTTTACCTAAAATTTTATGACTAAAGAAAATTTAGGAAAAATGTAATCCACTATACCAATTATAATATAATTATATTAATATATATATGATATAATACTATATTATTATATATAATATATTAATATATATATCTATATATATAATATATATATATATCTTATATATCATTATTATATATAAATGAGTGACTCCTTTATTGGAAGAGCACTATGTCAAATGTATTGCCTATAATATTTTAAAACATTTCTGCGATATTATTGCTGGAAATTACATAATTTAAGTTTATAACCATTTGGATCTACTTTATCGCAAAATATAAAATTTGGAACAGGAGGATACGGATTTATATTAGGAGATAATAAGTCCTATTTTCTCTTTGTAAGAGTTAAAAATTCTTTTGCAACTCTTTGAACCCGTTGAGATAATTGAGCTGTATTTTTCTTTAGAACTGACAATGTGACATCTTATGTACCAAGTCAGCTTGAGAAATATGATTCACACTGAATCTTTTAGGCTCAACGTTCAAGATAAACTAATTATTAAATACAGCAAAAAATATTTTATACTTAAAAACGAGTGGAAAGATTTTATTTATCAGGAAAATATACTTTTAATATCTGTAACATTCACACAAATTTTATTCATATTTCTTTATTTTAGTAATAGTATAATATATTTAATATTATATATATAATATATATCATATATATATATATATATATATATTATATATATATACTATATATATAGTTATATATATATATATATATATATATATTATATATATAATATATACATATTTTATAACATAATTATAATAATTATATATATATATATATATATATATATAATATATTATAACTATATTTATAATAGTAATATATATATATATATATATATATATATAGTATAATATAATATATAGTATATATGATATATTATGATATATATATATAGTATATACTTTAATATTTAATTATATTATCATATATAATATATATAGTATATATATAGTATATATATATATATAATTTATTATAGTATATATATATAATAAGTCTCGAATATCTCCCACAGAACAGTCCTTGGATCGTATATCACCAGAGTTAGTTGTCGGCACTTCCCTCTGAGCACCTACCCGTCTCCCTTAGTCATATAAATCATAGATTTAACACGCTCCTTCCTCTTACTGTTCAAAGATGCCTCCCAATACAAATGACTCACTCAGAAACCTCTTGCTAAACTAACGGCATCTTGACGAATAAAGTTATAGGATTGATACAGCTTGCTTTGTTGACGGAGTCTAAGTTTGATGGGCCCCGGCCCTGCTGTGGTGGCACTATACCTCGAGATCCTCCGTTTCCTCGTATGGTGGAAGTAAGCTGGGCTACAAGTAAAGTTATATATATACTATATATATTATATATAATATATAATTTATATATATATATTATATATTATTATATATATGATAATAAATATAATATATAATATATATTATGTATTAACATATTATAAGTACATATACTATATATTATATATATATATGAATATAATATATATATATATTAATATATATATATATTATAGTAAATATAATAGTATATATATATTAATATACTTATTTATGTCCTTTAATATTGAAAATGGTGTCGAAGAATCATCTAATGTTTAGTACACCATATCCTCTATGCAGCATTAAAAAGTTATGGAAAAAATTTCCACACTCCCGAAATCCTGAAATTATTATATATCCAATTCTGGAAGTAGTAAAAATAATAAATAGAATACACAGAGAGGCCACTATTTGTAATTTAATTTTTTTTAAAACATTATAGATTAAGTGAAATAACATTTTATGTATAACATTTTAAATTTTCTTAAAGCTAAGAATCAATTTTTTTATTTTTAGATAGTTTTAATATATTTGATGCGAATCTTAATATTATAAATTTTTTGTCTTAATATTATCTTGTGATATTTTAGCATAAGACTTTTATATATATATATATATATATATATAATATATATATATATATATATATTATATTATATATATATATAATATAGATATGATATTATATATATAATATATATATTATAATATATATATATATATATATATAATATAAATTATATATATATATATACTTAAAATGTAGTACTTGCGGTTAATGTAGGGGTCATTATTGAATATATATATATGCTATATATATCTATAATATATATATAGTATATTATATAATATATATATATAGTATATATTATATATATTATAATATATTATAAAATATATATATATATATAGTCTTGACTTACGAGTTTAATTCGTTCAGTTATTGGCTCGTAACTCAATTTCTCGTATTGAATATTTTTTTCATTGAATATTAATTGAAATGCTCAATAATGCGTTTCAGTCCCAAAATGCATCAACCCCAGTTTTATTTGCTACTGGATTTTAAATAAGACAAAATATTAATAATACGAATATTGTATAAAAACATAAAAGAAGAATGTAAAGAAACAACTGGTTTTATAAAGTGTATGTTTACATTGGATATCAGACAACTTGAGTTTAACTTAATTTTACTTCACTGGTTTTGATTTCGAAGCGCTTTCCTCACTTACACTTGGCAAGCCGTTTCAAGAACCTGTCAGGAAGATTCGGTTTGCTTCTTCCCTCAGAATTTTTTCGGCAAAATAGTTAAGAAAGTGTCATTTATTTATGGGTGCTGCTCATAGCTTCTGAAGATCCCAGTGGCGGCTCGTCCTAATTGGCTCGCATTCAAAGCAAAAAATCGATCGAGTGACAACTCGTATCTCGAAAATCTCTAAGTCAGGGGCACCTATCAAGGTCTCACATATATTACTATATATATATACTATATTATATATATATATAAAAATATATATAAAATATATATATATATATATATAATATTACAATTCACTCCAGCTTCTAGTAGATGGGAATTTAGTTTAGGATAAAAAGTTAGCAGCTGTTTTTCCTGAAAACGTTGATAGTTAAAGTGTTCTCATGTCAAAGGGGCTCCTGGTGCTATTATCCTCAAACCCTATATATATATCTCATATTAATTATATATAATATTTTAATATATATTATATATCATATTATATATATTATATATATATATTAATATATATATATATAGTATAATATTATATATTAATATATTTATTACGTTACACTTCAGTAGTTCAAGTATTTACTTTGTTATTTCTCACCCTGGAGAAGTTACAATATTAACATAGTTGAGCTTCAGCTGTCATTTGGACGGTTCGGAGGTTTCAAAAGCATTATATAATTTTTTAAATAATTTATTGCACATGATTAATTTTATCATTTTCAAACATTTAATTTAAAAAGTTTATACTTAATGTTTAAACACCATGAACAAAAGGTATTGATATTAAAACCTTATAATTCATTTATGTACGAATTATAATGCGTTCAGGGTTTTTAATTATAATACATTAATGTCATGGTGTTTTAAATCTTAAGTTATAAATTTTTTGTATCTGCATAAGAGTGAATAAAGTTAGATGTGCAATAAATATAATTAAAAAAATTATAATAATGCTTTGACTTATTAGAGAATAGCTAACATGCTCTCGCTCAACTCAGTCTCGAACCTGGGTTCTCTCGCCTGCTAGGCGAGTGCACTTCAATTACTATCACATTTAATTTTCAAAAACCTAATTTCTTAAGTATTATTAATACAACATTAAACTTATTTAAGCAAAGGGATGATGAAGAAGAGGTGAAAATAAAAAATTAAGCTGATAAAATAATTACTTTATAGGCTAATTTAAAAAAAAAAACTCCAATAATAATAATAATGTAAAAAATAAGAATCTCCAATAATAATAATCTCCAAAAATAATAATTTCCAATAATAATAATAATCTCCAAAAATAATAATTTTAAATAATAATAATCTCCAATAATAATAATAATAATTATAATCTCCAAAAATAATAATCTCTCAAAATAATAATCTTCAATAACAATCTCCAAATATAATAATCTCCGATAATAATAATCTCAAAAAATAATAATTTCCAATAATAATAATAATCTCCAGAAATAATACTATAATAATCTCAAATAATAATAATTATAATAATCTAGAAAAATAATAATCTAAAAAAATATAAAATCACCAACGCAATCGTTAACTAACAATATAATACTCAATGTAATAGTATGTTCTTTTATAGTCTAAGTATTCTCTTTTTCCAAACTTCCTTATGACGAATATGCAAAAATCGTTTAAATCTTGGCAACTAAACAATAGGAAGAGATTTTAATGGTTTCAATGCTACGATAAATTTATATTCTAAAATTTAAACAATTAGTACTATTTAAATATACTTGGCAACTAAACAATGGGAAAGATTGAAAATACAGATAGGAGGGATATTTGACGTGGTGACAGAGGGGGAAGAGTACAAAGTCGACTCATAAGTCAATGTTTCAATTTACTTGCAGAATTAAGAGGAAGAGGAGACTTCTACAAAAATGCAACTTATTTCAACTCAACACCGCAATTGTATGAGCTTTGAGACCTTTCACGACCAAAACTTTTTTACATAATTAAAAAGAAATTTTTAATTAAAAAAAAAAAAAAAAAAAAATTTTTTTTTATTTACTTTTTTAGTTGTTCATTGCATTTTCAACTTCATCATCTATATATATTAGAGAAAACGTTATATTATTGTTGTTATTATATATAATATATTTATATAATATTAGATATAATATTATAAAAAATTAATATAATATATATATATATATAATATATATATATATATATATGTATACTATAATATATATTATACTATATATATAATATATATATATAATATATATAATATTTATAATAGAATATAAGTAATATTATATATATATAATATAATTATATATATATAGTGAAGTAATGCAACAATTAAACTTGAAAAATCCGTGGAAAAATATAAATAGAGAACATTGAAAAATGGAGCTGATAATGTGTCGGGGTACGGTGGAGGTGGGATTTTCATGGTTGTCACAACCATCCTCACCTCCCTCCCTCCAACACATTTTGAATCGCAGCTTGCTAAAATTTCTTATGCTTAGAAGTTAAGGAACATCGATTAAGGTTTACCAAATACATGCTTATAACAATAACCAAAACAAATAATAATGAATAAATAATTAATAATAATAATATCAAATGGAAAATAATAATCAACAATAATAATAATATAATATCTAATATAATGATAATATAATAAATAATATATGACATTTAAAAGAGAAAATATGTATACTTAACCAAAGATTTTGATTGAAATGACAAATTATAAATTGGGTTTCCCTATTTCAATATATATATATATTATATATAATATATATATATATATAATTATAATATATAATATATATATATATATATATTTATATAATATTATATATAATTAATATTATATATATTATTTGACTGACCAGTGATCGAATTATATAATGGGTATGAAAATGTCAAACATTTCAAATTATGCGTCAGACCTCGCCATGCAAAAAAAGTTGGGATAGGAAATTTTTAAAGAAATTTGTTTGATTTTATAAATCTATTTTAACTCGATTTAGTTTTTTTTTATTTGCATAGAAAAGCCTCCCTGTTCTTCTCATGGACTATGTGGGCTTACCCACTTTTTTCCTTAACAAAGTTTTTGTTGATAATATTCAGTGCTGGTAGCCTTATAAGCAACAACAGCTATTAAGAGTAATAAAATTAATATATATATATATATATATATATATATTATATTATATCTATAATATATATATATATAATATTTTATTATATTATATAATATATATATTATATATTATATATATATATATAATATAGTATACTTGTATATATTGTATTTTTTCGGGAAATTGTTTTTTTATGATAAATATAACCATCTCCTAAACATAATTGTAAACGATGTAATTAACCTTTTGAAAAATATGTGACTTTATTAAATCCTTAAATTAAAAAGAAGCAGGTAAGTCAGATTGGATGAATTACTTTTTTTTCAAATTAACACAATCAAATGATGCGATAAAAAATTATAAGTCGACGTTTCGGGAATAGTGACTATTCCCATCATCAGGACACAGAGTTTTTTATTACTTTTTATTAATTTACAAAAATAATATCATTAATATAAATAATTCAATCTGAAAAATGGAAATGATAAACAATTAAATACACGTTTTTAAGTAGAGAAGTTACAGTTGATAAAGGCCACATCATATGAGGGAAGTTTGAGACTGGCATACTGGAGTGACTTCAAATTTTAATCAAGGAATTGGTTGTTTGACTTAGTAATACGTGAAATATTGTTTTTTATAGGGTGATTTTTATTGTGGCTATGATTTCTAATACGGAGGCGGGGGAGTTGGTGAAAGTGACTGTTCTAGCGAGCAACCTCTAATATCAGTCCATTCCTGACGGTAGTTTGGGTTGGTACTGCCAACGTAGGCGTCTTGAAGTCACCACATGAATTTTATAAACGACGGACGAGACGCAGAGGAGCAGGCAGATAATCTTTATGGAAAGGAACCTATGGAAGAGTTGGGCGTAAAGAGAAAAATAAGTTTTAGGTGAAGGGTAAGAGTTGGATAAAAGTTTTGTAAGTTCCTGTTTATTTTACTGTAATGGTCGATCGTAAGAAGGTATTTTATATAAAAGGTTATTTATTAAGCAAAAAAAAAGAACAGTTAAAGTTATAAGGAATTTTTTTAATTAATGTTCACTGATATTCAAGGAAAGAGGGGTAATAATTGGAGTTGAAATGTTAATTATAAGAAAGTTATGTATCAAGTTCTAATCACCGGATGTTAATGGTAGCTCTATAATTAAGATATTTTGCTTTAACATTTATAAAGAAAAGGAACATTGCTGAAAAAAATGTTTGTCAGTTGGTGAAAGTTAGTTTTTTTTCGATGTATATTTAGAGATGTGTGTGTCAAGTTTTTTAATTTCAAATCTAAAAAGGATAAATTGTTATTAGTTTCTTCTTCTACTGAAATTAATTTAGTAGTGACTATGAAAAATTTAGGAAAGGTGTCCTTGAAAGTGAGTCATTCGGATAATATCGTCTATCTTTTATAGTAGGAAGGTTTACAATTTTGGGGGACAGAGTCAAGCCAAATTGATTCATAGTATTTTAAATATAGGTTGGAAGAATAGAGCTGGGAGGAGAGCCCAAAGCAAGGAAGTTAATTTGGGAATATAATTGATTATCAAAGAAAAAATAGGTATTGGTGACAGCTAGAGTTAATAACTCTTTAAATTCAGATTTAGTAAAATTCATGAATGTAGATTGAGTGTGGAAAATTATATTTAGCAAGCTATCTAAAGATTTAAAAGTAGGAATATTAGTGTATAATGATTCTATATCGATACTTACCATATAAAATTTATGAAGGTTGTTGATAGAGGAAATTCAGGATATACAGTAAATGAGTATTTATACAGGATTTCAAAAATGTAGGCGGAGCTAATTTTGAGATTTATCTTTGTGCATACAAGTTTTGTCTTAAAATAAAGTTATACTGAAGAGGTGTCATTTAATAGGTAATGACTTAGGAAACTAAGAAATATGCTAAATTGTATTTAGGTGTCGTAGATGGTGATATTATTATTTTAATTTTTAAAATGTTTTAATTATAACTTATTTTAGAGCGATGGTTATTATTATTATTATTATATTATTATTATTATTATTATTTTATTATTATTATTATTATTTTATATTTATTATTATTATTATTATTATAACTGTATCCCATTATTTTATAATTGATTTTTAAATTTTTATCTCTGTTATTAGTTTAATATCGAGAAAATATACAATTTACTTCTTATATTATTATTTAAATGATTAATTATTATATATATTATTATTTATGTGTTAAATGTGAATATTCTTTTCAGTGTATCATTAATATGTATCTTTCTAATTAACCATTATGTAATTATAATGAAAGGTGCAAATAGGAAATAAGATTTGCTAATGTAATTAGGTGGAATAAGCCATCATGTAAAATATGTTCTAAGTATTATTTTATGTTCATGAATGCTAACCATACAACCACATGCTATTTATGTTAATTAGTAATTATTAATACCTTCATTAATTTCAGCAATGATATTTTATTGTGTACTTTTATTATCAAAAGTTTATTATCTTTTAGGTGTTCTTAGTATTATTCATCATCTTATAAAGAGGGTGTTACCTATCCAGCAACCTGATAGCATTTCCAATATCTAGAGAAGCAATACGCTTTTAAGGTTACTACTTTACGTTGCAGAGTTTCCGTGGCCAACTCGTCACATCTACGGAATATAAACACCAAATATTCACCTCATACCCTTGCACCCTTTTAACTTCATTTACTACTAAATGAAGACTTTGTCACAGATCTGTATTTACGTACATAGGGACTAATGGTAAAAGATAATTCCTATAAACGGGGGCTTTTATTACTGAATTGACGTGCTGTATATTACAGGATAGGTTCTTAAAATATACGACAATGTTATTTATTTCAACGTGCTTCCGGATACAGTATTCCCCCATTTCTTTGAAAATGATTGTGAAATTGACTTTTTAAACAAATTTTGAACATTTAATATTATAAAATTAAAATTAAAATTTATTATTTGTTTGGGGCTAATGTATAGTTGTGTTCATTTCAACTAAAGTATTATGTATAACTTTCTTCGAATCGATATTGAATGATTGTTCAAATAGTATAATTTTATAACTTTATTTGCAAAATTGTAAATAATCGCTTTGGGTACAAAGAGAATATTATAAACGTTTAAGATTTTTGCTTTGCTTTCACAATGGCTTGAGATCTAGTTCAATATTAAAACCTATTGGTAATTATACAATACACAGTTTAGTTTACTCTAAAACCCTCTTAGGTTTATGTAATATATTATTATAATATTTATATATATATATATATAATAACTATATATATATATATTATTATATATAATATATATATATATAATTTATATATACTATATATATATATATAGAGAGAGAGAGTGAGAGAGAGAGAAGAGAGAATAGAGAGAGAAAGAGACGGAGAAAGAGAAAGAAGAGAGGAAAGAGAGAGAGAGAGAGAGAGACGAGAGAGAGATGAGAGAGAGAGGAGAGAGAGAAGAGAGAGAGAGAGAGAGAGAGAGAGAGAGAGAAAACTCATGGGCTGGAAAAGTGTCAGAACAAGCACTATTTAAGAACTTCTGCTCTCGCACATTTATATCGCTTAACTATTACTGAAATATATGTAAGGCAGTTTCAAAAGATGGAATGTATCGCAGACAGTTCAAGTCGAATATAATTGCGGACATAAGTGAAAATCTTGTTTATTCATTTAAAAATATATTTTTGGTTTCTTCAGCAAACACAACTTAAAGCTAACGTAAACTGTGTGGACGGTTACTCTTCCTCATTTACTTAACTCTTTTCAGAATATAAGGAAACTGCAAAATACTCAGCTAGTCATCAAATGAAGAAACCTTTAAGACTAATTGCAAAAAATGCTTTGCAATGAATCAACATTCTTCCCAAGAAAATAACATCACACTGTCAGTAGCCTGGCACTGTCGTGGTGCTAAATATTTTTCTCTCCTTGATAGAGTTATAATGAAGAAGTCTTGAGTCACGATCTCGGCACCTCGCGCTGCTATGGAAAAGGAGAATTACATAAAATATAATAATTAATAATATAATAATAATAATGAATAAATAATAATAATAATAATACATAATAAATAATAAAATATAATAATAATAAAATAATAATAATCAATGAATTAATAATAATATATAATAATAATAATAATTATAAATATTACTAATAATAATAATAATAATAATATAATAATAATAATAATAACAATAATAACAATAATAACAATAATAACAATAATAACAATAAAACAATTAATAAAAATAATAAAAATAATAAAAACAATAATAATAAAAAGTAATATAATAATAGAATAATAATAATAATAATAATAATAATAATAATAATAATAATAATAATAATAATAATAATAATAATAATAATAATAATAATAATACAATATAATAATATAATAATATAATAAAATAATAATTCGAGCAAATATATATGTACTGAAAGTCTATTTGACTCAGTAGATTGTACGGATATAGACTCAAGCACAGCTTGTGTACCTAGGAGTCTAGGGGTGTTCCGCAATATAAAACATGTATACCTGAGAAGATCAGTATTTTTGTTTATATATCGTGTTTTTTTATATATTTTTGTAAGCTTACGAAGGCGTTGAGACGCAGAGTTTAAATTGAAAGGATCTACAGGAAGCCTCTCAGCCACTTGATGCCCTATGCTGAAGCTGGCTGTAAGGAGAGGGTAAGCAATCTGTGCCGCGTTACAAGAACAGGCACCGGTATTATTAAAAGAAAAGAAAATAGGTCTATAAGAATTTGCTATGTACTATATAAATTAAAATATATTTAAATATCTATAATTTGATTTCAGTATCTAAAACCGCACTATCATTTATACAAAACGTTCCCTTAATATCTCAAACAACAATAAAGTATAGATAATAACTTATAATGGAATATAAATACAAAGACCAAACATAACCTCATTCAAATTAATTTCATCTATATATATTATATATGATATATAATATATATATATAGCATATATAGTACCATATTTTATATTATTATATTAATATATATATATATATATCAATATAATTATAAAAATAAAAAAATATTTTAATATATATATATATATATATATATATATATATATATATATAATAATATATATATAATAATTATTATATATATATAAATAATAATTATGAGACCTTTGTTATGCGGATGAATTGCGCAGTGATAACATCAGGAGCTCAAGACTGCAAGAAGCTGTGAATAGGTGTCGCTGACTGAAGTCATGGCAGAGATAATCTGAGAGAAAACGGAATAATGGTGATTGCAAGAGAGAGGAAGAGATAGTAGTTGAACATAGAAGAATAGCAAGGCTTAAGCAAGATAATAGATTTAAGTATTTGGGCGTGGTATTTGACGATCAAGAAAGACAAGATGGAGTTGAAAGGAAGAATTGGGAGATTTTCAAAGAATGTGGGAATGTTGTACCATGTTGGTTAAGAAGAATGAATACCAACATAGGTATAATATCAATATAACACAATTCTGAGCCGTATTGTTGTATGGTCTGAAATGCTGGCAAGAATACATGCAAAAGCAGAATAGAATGCGCAGAATGAGGCACTTAGACTCATTAGCAGAGATATGTTGAAGACAGAATGAGAAGCGAGCTGGTGAGGAGAGACTGGGAGTGGATACCTGTTTTGGAATGCGGTGGGAGAAACCATTAAGATGGTATTGGACTATGTGAAAGATGAGAGAAGGGGAGAGTGAGAGAGATATCCGGATCTGGAGACAGAAAGGTAGGAGAGCCACAGAAGACCGAGGAAGAGATGGATGGACTCGGTGGCAGAGGCAGTACAACGTAGAGGCAAGACGGTAGAGGAAGTAGAGAAGGAAAGAACATTTGAAGATAGAAATTTTGGAGAGATTCTGGAGGAGATGCACTGACAGTTACCCTAACAGATCGCTGTTCAAAAATCTTATAATGAATGAATTCCCTCTTTTTTTTTTAAATGTTTTCGCCATAATTATATTTAGACTTTCATTCTCTATTTTCCTTTCCCTTTATTGTATTACTTATACCCCGAAAACAAAATCATTTTAATATTAATTAACATACAGCCCTTATTTCCCTGTATTTTTTTTTTATTTGGAAGTTTGTGGAATAGCTGTATTTCAAAAGTTTTAACAAGTTATAAATTAAATGAGCTAAAAAAGCATATGTTCTTTGGGACTCGAACATATTCTTCAATAATCACGATTGTAAAAGCATTTTACCTATTTGTAAATATTTGCTTGAAGGATTGGTCAAATGATTGAACGATGACCGAAAATATTTGAATTTTGGTTTGTCCAAACACATTTAACTGCGAATGGAGATAATCAAAGTCTATAAGAGGAAGCAGATGTGGCAAGGGATAAATAAACAAATAAATGACATTAATTGCTTCTTGTTTGAGATTTTTTTCTTTTGTTTTAGGTCATGATAGACAACAGTTCTTGCATAATTATGTGCCCTATTAATATCATTATAAATCACCTTTAAAACTATTCTGTTAAAGAGATAAATATTGCTGAAGCCTCTGATTTACTGTTTAAAAACACAAATTTGTCAGTTTTCTTCTGTTCATTTTTATTTATTTTAAAATATGATTTAATTTTAATTTAAAAAAAAGTATCTACTTTTCGTTCTAACAATTTGAATATTATATAAAAGCATTTATCACTTTGATTTTTGAAGCCTTGAAGTACCAATTGAGAGAGATAACTATTTTTAACCCTTGAACCATCATTTTTAAATAAAAAGAATTTTTGTGGCATACTACTTTCAAAATCGTTCGAAAGTGTCAGAAATTTAGGTTCAAATACCAATGAAGCACTAGTGATTTTTATTCCAAGACGGAAGAGAGAAAGGCAAGGATGAGGTTTTAACACAAATCTTCAAACTGTGGGTCACTGCTGATCAAGTATATATATTATATGTCGATAATTCAAAAAAATTAAGAAAATTTGACGAAAGAAAAGAGATTAAATGAGAGTTTGAAAAGAAAAGTAAATGGAGAATGAAATATTAAAAATATTTTTAAATTTTCTTACATGAAAAGTGAAAACACTATAATATAAAACTATTCCATTGACTCTTTTACTATGTAATAATAAAAAAAATTATAAGCTTTAAAGTAAAGCTAGAATATACACCCGTATATATATATATATAGTAATAGGTATAATTATTATATATATATATATATATATAATATAATTAATATAATATATAGTATATAAATATATATATATAATTATATATATTATATATATAATATAATATAATATCTGTATATATATATACATATATATATTATATATAAAATACAAAAATTGGTTAGCTATTATCACAAAATATAAATTTAGTAAGAAAAAAAAAAACTATATCTATACAACTACGAACTAAACCCATGTAATTAAAACATTAAAAATTTAAAACAGCAAAACGATGCAACAAAGAATATAAAAAAAGAGAAGCTAAGATTAAAACTATAACTGAAACCAAGCTTTAGATCCCCACACCCGGAGGTTGTTCAAGGAATTATAAAGTACAAGGAGAATAAGATTAATAAGAAGCATAGACAGCTTTAGTTGTTCGACAAACATCTAATGTATTTTCTCAACAAGCCGTTTATGACGTTTTTCCTCCATTAACAAATTATTTGACAGGTTATCAATTTTTATTTCCCCTGGATTTTTGTTGAAATTTTTTGTATTTTTTATAATAAATGATTCGATGAATTTTCTTTTCTCAACATTTTTGCAAGATAAAATTATTTTAGCTGAATTCATACTGATCGTATGATTGTGTGCATTCTTATTCTGGTACGGAGCAGAGTGGCGGTCCCCACACCTCAGGCTATTACCATGTCGATGTGAACGTCTTTTGAAATCATCGGCTTCATCGAAATATTTTTCATAACAATTATTGTAAGCTATACTATAAATTACTGTATTACAATCTTCATTATTTAATTGAATTGTTGACATAAATTTCTTCTTAAGAGTGTTCGGAACTGGCTGAATTAATTAATAATAATGAATTTTATTAAACTTTATTGATTTCGGGTTCAATATGAGAGGGAATAACCATTATTTCATCCTTTTGAAAGAGTTCAAAGAATGGTTTCTCACAATGAGTATATATTTTTTCTTGCTTTAAGAAAAGCTTTGTTTATAGGATATTCCGGGTAATACAATTATCTAAACATGTTTTTTACAAATTTCAACTCATTATCAAAATAACATGAGCTATATATTTTCATTGCTCTAAGAAATTGTCCTGTAATAATGCCTACTTATGTGTTATAGGAGTGTATGGAGTACCAGTGAATATAAGCATTTGAAAACATTGGTTTCCGATATACTGAGAAAACAGGGCGACAGTTGTCATTAATATTTATCATAATATCCAGAAAAGGCAGTTAACCATTAAAAGATCTCTTTAATGTATATTTAATGGACTGTAGCTTATTATTAATATTATTATGAAACAATTCGGGGTCCACATTATTATGAAGGATGGCAATACATCATCGACATATCGTCACCATTTAATGTTCGGTAAACCATTCTCACAAAATATATATTTCACTTCAAATACCTCCATGAATAATAATTGGGGAGAGGGGGGACCCATACTGAGACCAAACTTTTGTTTATACAAAACATTATTATGGTGAAAGTACGAATGTTTCATACATTTTCGATAAATTTCCTGATATTTTCAAAGGAAATAGAGAAATTGATTTTATTTTATCGTAGATAAAACCAATCCAACGCTATATTAATCGGAACACTAGTGAATAATGACAACGTCAAAACTAGCAAAATTAACATTTGAGATGATAGGTCTGAGAGGAACATCCTGCTTGTGCATTTTTTGTAGATCATAGAATTATGAAAGTTTAGGTAAATATGCAATAAATTTTTACTTAACTTCTTATATTCTTTTAAAATATTTTCAATACAATTATTGAAATGGTTTTGAGAATTTTTTAAAGGATTAGAGGTCAATCTTTCATAAGTTAAAGTATCCGATAATAACATGTTGGACTTTCCAATGTAATCATCTTTATCTAAAATCACTATTTCATTGCCTTAATAACTATGTTATCATTATTTTTCAAATTATACATAGCATCTATTAAACATTTTTGCAGATTGTTACTGTTATTATTAATCAAAGAATGAATAAGAAAACCCTTTAATAAACTAGAGTCTAAATTTTTATTCGAATTTTTCTCAAACTTCAGAAAATTAATTATAAAATTTGTCAAATCATCGTTCTCAGAAAAACTCATCGAGAAACCGTAATCCAAAATGACTTTCATGGAAATTTAGCTCATAATTTGATTTGTTTTCGATCAAGTTAAAATTTTATGATTTAATCCAATAATTATTTTTAAAAATCAAGTTTCTTTTATTATTTAGGTTAATTATTAAAAATCTTATTTTATCATCTTTATCAAAAATATGCATGGGCATAGTTTAAGACATTACAAAGCAGGTTCATATCTAATTTTAGGAAATGGAATTTACGTAAAAAACTTTGGAACGCATATTTTGTATGCACAAATTTGTAGTTAGTCTGTTTTTTAACGATTATAATTTTTGCTTATATATTATATATATATATATATATATAAGTATATATATATAGTATTATCATATAATATATATATATAATAATATATATATAGTAATATATATATATATATTTTTTTATATATAGTATATATATATATATATATATACTATATATATATATATAAAATAATCCATTTAAACTAATCTGGTTGAAGATGGCTAATACTATTTAAAACCCATAGTAGCGAAAGTGCTGATGAATATTTATGAAATGACAAAAGAGATGAAAACTACGGAAAATGTGAAGAATTGGAAAGATCGTCCATTGAGTTAAACACAATTGAAATGAGAAAAGAAAAAAAGGATTTTTTAGAATTTAAAGAGTCTGATAACTTTCACTCTGCTAGGAAAGTATGCTGCAAATGAGCCCACTAGAAGAACATTTACGCACGAACATTTATGCTCATGAACTCGTGGCTAGGTGATGACAAACTTACATACATACGCAGATTGTTAACAAATAAAATAGTTTTTTCCTTATACATATACAAACTATGGATAAATTAAATAAATATTGATGTTTCAATCCATGTAAGTTTTTTTGTGTAAATTTTTTATAAAATATTCGACGAAACGAGTTTTAATAATGAAATTAAGGATCTTGCCCCATGCCATAGTTCTCCATGAAAATCGAACAATAGGCAACAGGGTGATAAACTTATCTCCGAATAGTTTCTTCCCTTGGAGTTGGTTGCGAGTTCATACAAGCGGCTTGAAGAGGCTTAGGAAGGAGTGAAAAGCTACGCATTTACAGTCTAACCTCATATAACTCATGGGAAAACGAAAGAATTTTTACTCTATCTTAATCATTCAATTAAAAAAGTTTTAGAAAATTCAGTGTACTCTAGTTTAATAAATTAAAAAAAATTTAACCATATTTGTTTTGCTTGCAAACCAAAGGGTTAAAAGTATCTCAAATACATAGTTAACAGCTACGGCAGAAAAGTAGATTTCAAATAATATATTATATATATATAATATAGATATATATATATTTATATATATATATGATATATATATATAATATATTATAGATATATATATATATATATATATAAGATACTATATATAATATATATAATAATATATATATATATATATATTATTAATGACTCCTTTAAATAATATTTAAAATTAATAAAATCTTACCAAGTAGATTTATTTTTCACATTACCAGGAAGAGGGTCGAAAATTTTATTAAATTAAAATTGAAAATTTACTCCAATATTTTGTTCTTTGTCCAAATTTTTTTTTTTTTAAGTAGATAGAGAGAATTGGGTGAGTTACACAGGTTTAATTATTTAGGGCAATTTTTTCAATAACCAACCCATAATCCTTTAAAAATAACTATTCAAAATTAATCTTTCAAATTAGGTCCAGATATTAAACGGTTCATATATAGAAAAAGCTCTAACTGAATTTATGTAGTGACTCTTGCAATTTTATCTACTCCGAAAATTTCATAAAAATCGGATGAATAACAAAAAAAATAAATTAGGACAAATTTTCAATTTTTCGACAATATTTTCAGTTTAAAACATAAAAGGATTTATAAAAGTTGAACTTATTAATGTTTAATAAAAGAAGATTTTTAATAATAAGTCTCTGTTAATTCCTCTAATTTATTCCATTTTAAAATTTTGGAAAACGATTTATTTTATAGATTTACTCAAATTGATTTTTCAAGGTTTAAAATTTACAAATCATGTTACAAATATTGTAGAATGTAAGCGTTTTCATGTGAAATTTTATTTCATTTTCAATGCTAATTATGCATACACGATTTAGCCAAAAATTTTCTCATTGAAGAACTTGATGGAAGATGGAGAGGAGCATAAGTGATTTGTTGCAAGGTCTATAAGATACGATGTTTCTTAAATTTCTAAAGTTTAGGATACTTTATAGTTATACTTAGGAACTGATAGAGTTAGTATGTGATAAAAATGTAATAAAATAAAAATGTAATAAAAAAGTATGTTATTATATAAACTTTTTAACAGGTAATTTGAAAGGCTAGGCTAATCGACCGACCTCCGGCTAAATCTATGGGCGGAGTTATAACACTATATATATATATATATATATATATATATATATATATATATATATATATATATATATATATATAAATATAATATATATAATATATATATAATATATATAATATATATATATAATAATATATATATATCATTATATATATATATATATTATATATAGTATATATTATATATGTATATAAATATATAATAGTAGTAAAAGAGCGGTATCCAGGGTTGCCAGATTTAGCGAAAAAATCTGGCAACTTGTTCATATTTTGGCCCTTGAATACCGTGGAATTTTTTTATTACCGTGGGAATTTTTTGATTGACAACCCTTGGAAAAAAACGATTGTTTTTTCGCGAAAAAAAAAAAAATAAATAATTATAGAATAAATAAAATAATAAATAAAATAGTAAATGATTTAGTAACGATTATTATTGTTTGGCCTTGCATTTTCCCGCACAGAGGCGTCAATCACTCTGGGCCACGCCGACGCAACCGTTATACTCCAAATAGTGTATGGGCTGAGCCCAAACCTGAAACATGATCGTTAGGGAAGGGTGAAACCGGTACCTATAATTGGCGGTGACGTAACCTCGTCGTAGGACGTGCACTCCCGGAGGGGGTGCTGGCCCCGAGGGGGAGTGCTTGGCCCCTAGAAAGATAGGAAATGCTGGTAGAAGGATGAGAATTTGGAGAGTAGCATAGAGGAGCGATGGAGAGAATAGAGTATTGAATTGAGTTAGGGCCGGAGCAAATGTCGGATCGGAGCGAGTCGGAAGCCTGCCCGGTACGTAGTTGAATTCGTGCTACCAAACACATAAATGGTTGCCGAATATGGGTGTCGGCTTATATATTGTTGTATGATTACCGTAGAAACTCGAATATCGTGATAGTTTCAAGTGTCTGAATGCGGTGTACTGGGGACCCCTCCGGAGGGAGGGTCCCCGACTGAAATAAAAGAAAAGTAGAGGAATGATTACATGAGATTTTGAAGACGGAGGAAGAGAGAGGAACGGATGGAAAGAGATCGAGGAGTCAGAGTAGGTACGGCACCGTTGCTGCATCTGATGCGTGCCGATGTTAAGTACATGATTTGCTTAAATGAGGGACAATATTGTGTTACTGTATATATTATGTTATAAGATCGTAGATCGTCGGATATGAGGGGTTTCAAGTTTCCTAATGGAATAATCTGGGCCCTCGGAGGGGGTCCCCCAACTTGGAAATAAATAGAAGAAATTGCGCAGTTTCATAAGAAAAAGTCTCAGATGTCAGAGCAAATGATCCATTATGCAGCTTTCTTTTGAAAGTTTTAAAATTTTTAAATGTCTTTAAAATCTTTTTTTTTTTTCATTTAATTTTTAAAATAATTATTTTTTCTTAACAAAAATTTATTTTAATAGAAACCCTAAAGCAGTAATCCAGTAGATCAAGCAGAACCCACCCACCCCTCTATCAACCGTGATCGAATTGAATTATTGATCTATTATTCAAGTCACTATTTTAACCTTCCTTGATGACCCTAACAGGATTATATCAGTTGAATCAAAAACCACCCATCCCACCCTCCTACCCATCCGTGATCTATTTGATCTATTGATTCAATAGAGGTATTGTCCTTTTATTTCTTATATGGATTTGAACACGTCGTTATTATTGGACCCTAAAAGCAGTTAAATCATGTTAATCAAACCACACACCCCACCCACCCCAGCACATCGCGTGATCTATGTTGATCTATTGAAGCTATTGAATCTATTGATTCAGTTATATTTGCAATTTTACACTCCCTAATAAAGCAGAAATCAGTTAATCAAAACCACCCACCGCCACCCCTCCCATTGATTCGTAGGATTATTGAGTCTATTTGATGTTTTTGATTATTTTGGATATCTTATGTGTGATTTCAAAATTTGGGGATATGTAATTTTTTGCATATAAAATATTATTATCGTAAAGTGGGAAAAAACAAGTTTTGTTATTTTTAAAGCTTTATAACATAAGTGCAAAACTACATAATCATTGTCATATAAATTTTTAGCATTCAAATAAATTTACAAGTTTATTAAAAGAAAAATTTATTTAAAAAACCACTAGGATGAAATAAAAACAGTGATAACCACAATAAATTAGAGACTGATTAGGTTTGTGAGGAAATCCCTAAGACTTAAACGAATGAACATTAAATCTATTGTTTAAAAAAATATTCAGCATAATGAATTACTAAACATAAAGTCTAAATGCAGAGAGTCAAGGTAATATACAACATTATTTTTTATTCTTATACACAGTTATTCAGTGTCAATTGCTCAAAACATTCCGAGGAGAAGTGTTGAAAATAAGTCCAGAGTCGATTTCATGACACAAGACATTATATATATAATACTATATAATATATAATATATATATATTAAATATATTATTATATTATAGTATAATTATATATATTATATATATATAATAATATATATATATATATATATATATATCGACATTTTTCTTAGCCTAAGAATTCAGGTATCAGCCTAGGATGGATGTTGGTAAATTTCATGGTTCCCCGCAGTCCGGGTACATGTCTTGTCTCTGGTCCTACGGGTTTTGGGCTGTATTTATTAATTAAATATTTAAAAGAATAAGGTGTTTGACACAAGAACCTGTTAAAATTCATATGCGTGTTAAGAGGACCTACACAACAAAGTTTAAGCATTTTAATTACTTTGAATTAAAAGGTTTTATGAAATAAATCTCTTCGAATAGATTTTACCAGCACTAAATTATAATTCTTGATGGATTTAGCATAAATTGAACGAAGAAGTTGAAAGGCTGCCAAAGTTTATAACGGTGCCATACCTCCTCCCATTTTAATGTGCATGAATAGTATATTTTTTTTTGATAAACTGCAGATTTTATTTTTCCAATGATATATAAGGTATATAGACGATATTTTGATGTACTGCTTAAATACACAGTATTTAAAGATCGTTGTTGCTAGCAAATAAGACGACAATTATGAGCTCTATTGTTCAATTGTTTGTGGACATACACGAAATATTCTCTTACTCAGTCTTGTACAAGAGAAATTTCTAGAGAGAGTATAGTAAAGCTCACTATGCGATAGAGTACCATCTACGGTATCTTACTCTGTACTGCTGATGATGCTCCGAACTCATAAAGAAACAGCGACAGAACGCTCGTATAGACTGCGTACATAATATCTCTACACCTACTGTAGAGAGTGTGAGTGCGTATAATAACGACTTTATCGAATTTTAAAGATGAAAAATATAAGAAGTAAACAGATAAATAAAGATTAGCAAATTAAATTCCGCATAATGCTGTGATGTGCAGATAATAATTTCTTACGCTCAGAAATAAACACTATCTGTAGAAGATAATATAGGATTTTGCATCGAATATTAGAAGTAATTTAGCCGAATGAGATGCACTATGATCGATTTTTATACGACTCCTACTCTCCTACATGATTCCCCCAAGTATCTGTAGCAGTCCAAGTCTTCCGCAACCGTCATAGAATATGCATTAAAAAGATCTCTCCTCACGAAAATAATATTTTCGTCAATGTAATGAAGAGAACGCTTTAACACCGTAGTACGAGGATGATAAATAAAAAAAATGTAAAAAAAAGTATGTATTATATAAAACTTGTGTAACAGGTAATTTGAAAGCTAGGATAGTAAACGAAAAGACTTCATCTGATGGGCGTAGTTATAACACTATACTTATATATATTATATAGTAATATATATATCATATAGTATATGGTATAAGATATAGTATACTATATATATATATGTATATATGATGTATATACTATTATATAACCTATATTATATATTTATATATATATATATATATATATATATTATATATATATTCATATATATATATAATATATATATATATACTATATATATATAATATATAGTAGTATATGATATATTTATATATGTTATATTACTACTAATATATAGTATAATATATATTAATATTTATATATAGTAATTATATATATAATATATAGTATTATATATAATATTATATATATATACTAATATACCTATATATATATAGGTACTACTTATAGTAATATTAATAATCTTAATTATATTATACTATATATACTATATATATATTATATATATATACATTATATATACCTATAATATACGGGTATTAGTCACCCTCCTCCTGCGTAGTCGTTCCAATATACTACTAATATAAACTATATATATATATATATTATAATATAGTATATATAGTATTAATTAAGCATCTATAGCAGAGTTGACTGTGTTTTCCTACCTTTACTATTGATCTATCTGTCGCTTCAATACCAATCCATTCTTATTGACTCAACCATTCATCACTCTTGTGGTGGTTTTACCCTACGCGCGGTACTATGAGAAGCATGAATTAATAATACAGTGCCCTACCTCGAACACCACAGACAACAACAACAACAACAACCTCATCCTTGCGTACACCTACCAGCATTCCGGGCCTCTATATAATCCGTCATCAACGTTACACCTGGAGTCAGCAGCAGCCACCGAGTTTATTATCCTAAAAAGACCCTTTGAAGTATATAGATTTAAAACAATACATAATATACGAGAAAAGATTGTGTCGGAATATTAAAAGATTCGATGTTAACGTTCATTGAAAAAAGAATCCTATACCCAAAACGCAATGCTCAGACAAGATAGAGATCTAAAAAGAAATGTATCAACGCGTATATTAGGTAAGTCATCTAGGGGAAGATTCCAACTCTATCCATCAGTTGAGCTAATTAATTTGAAGGTGAAAGAAAATAGTAGATTTCTAAACATGAGTGGAGGAAGGCTACCCGTGAGTGTACTACCCGAGAAGGGAATAAAACTGGAATGTATAGCATTACTATAATATTTTAAAAGATCTATATTTCCCAACTGATGACGATCTGGTAACAAATCCATTATTGACTTGAGAAACAGTGGACGGTTCGAAGTATTGTTGATCTAAATATTCTGATCTCATACGCGTGATTGAAGAAGATTCCGAAACTAGAGTATGGTAGTATCTAAACGAAGACTTACAGACTGATTAAGTTTTCTGAGAACTTATCAGTTAAACACATGAGTATTGGCTCTTTCCGCATTGAGGTTTATATTATCCCGATATCTTTTCCTTTATCTCAGTGAGTCCTATGGTACTATTCTTTTGCCATCAGATAGATTAAAGGTTAAAAGCAGAACAGCATCACGTTTCCAGGGCGGAAGATAAAGAAAGTATCCCCTATAACAACCTTCATGGATTTATTTTTTAATTTATTTATTGTGCTTTTTACTGGGCTGCATCTGTTAGTAGTTCAAAATAATTCATATAAAAATATGGTTTTTATATTTTTCTTCTGTGCTACATTTGCATAAATTTTTATGGTTGACTGTATGGTAAATTTAAAAATAGTTCATATAGACATAAGATTTTAATTTTATTTTGTTTATACATTTAAACATGTTTCCAAATAAATGTTATGAAGAATAGAGCATTTTTAGACATTTGTATTTTTGTGTATTCACTATTTATATTCTAATAATTGTTTTTATTTTAATGTCATTTTAATTTTATTTCCTTTGAGGCAGAAGGAGTGGTGACATAGAATATTACCATGTGCCGTGTATACAACTTAGAGCAATGAGAGGCTTGTTCAAGTTCGCTTTTACGATTCCGCGTACAAAGTTTTCTCATATTATAAAAACTAAGAATTGAAAAAAATACTTTAGAAGGATTTAAAGATGCGTTTACTCTAGCATAAACCTTTACGCGGAGAAATTGATATTCCCCAACCACGGAAAAACCGATAAGGTCACTTGATTATATAATTGGTATTTCTGCGATAGTGTAAATGGCTTGGAACTTGTCCGTAACATACTGCGATCATTAATTGAAGGGTAATCAATACGTTCTTTTTGTGATGATGTATACTCGCCCGATAATTATGGTTAAAGGTTTTAAAAAGATAAGAGGTCGAAAACCGTTGCTGAAGCTGTAAGATAAATTATAAATGAGGATAACAGATATCCTCAATTGATGTGGACAGATAAAGGTGCATAGAAAATTTTAGGTAAAGGAATTTCAAGAATAGGATACAGAATAAGTGTATTAGGGTACTACAATACGTTCTCAGTTAATAAAGCTGGAAAATAGTGGAAAGAGTACAAAGAACAATAAAAAAAAGATGCATAGGATATTGTCACGAAAATGAATACATCTTAAATATATGGAATTAACGCAAAGACTTGGCTTACCGCTTTATAAATAGGTCTTTCAGTTCGAACGAGTTAAGAAGACCCCTCTAGAGATGGTTAAGACAAAAAAGCCTTCTGTACCTAGTCGCCCTGTACTCAAAATAAAAGGATAACACAGGTTACTTGTTTAAAGGTAGGAGATTATGTAGAGTGTCTAGGGCTGATGAAAATTTCAGAAGAAGTTACGAAAGCAGAATGGTCTAAGAGAAGTTTTTAACATGTAGATACAATCAGAGGCAATTCCCAAAGAGATGGGTCCTACAATTGATTATACTATCGTGAAGATCAAGATGGTGAAAAATAAAAGGAGGGTTCTATAAACAGGAAAAACAAAAAAATACGTTTGATCCTAAGAATTATGAATATAAAAATAGAAAAAAATTAGTATCTAAGGAAAAAGTTAAACAATAAACAGTATCTTATCAAATGGGTAGGTTCCCCTATGAAGTTTAATGAGTTATTAAATACTAGTGAACATTATGAAACAATGATCAGTTTATATCGTGAACATGGAGAGTGAAATATGCGATTTCTATTTTGAACGTTGCCATTCCAATCGGCTTCTATGGAGCCTACATCCTGAAAAATAAAAATATCAAGACTTTACATCAGGATTTATATATTTTATAAATCTTGAAAGAGAAATGTAATGAAGTGAGGGTTATGTTGAAATGATATTGGATTCACATATCGAGAATAGTGCTATGGATTACATACAGCGTTTTGAAATATTTAGAAATGTTGAGAGTGTTAAAACGTATGAAAAAATTAACAATATTACAATACGCTTAAAAAGGGAACAAAAAGTATTATTTTCTTTGAACAGATATTTAATAAATCGTGGCCTCTATAAATCCCTCCCAGATGTGTTCATAGACTTAAACAAACAATTTGGATCAAGCCGGATATGTTTATGAATTAGTATTTCTAGTTAATAAAGCTGTTAACGAAGACAGCATGTTAATCACTTTAAGAGTCACAAGCTCAAGTAAAATTGAAAGATAAAGGTTTATTTATTTTCCAGACTTCAGATTGGTTTCGTAAATGTAATTACTTACGTGACATGACACAATATTGAGAATTAACGATATCCCACCATCTCTAAATGAATTAATACGTTATATTCCTACCATGGAAGAGTATTTAGATCGACGTAGCAAAAAGCGACGCTGATGATTCATTACATTTTGTATGCGACCCTTCCAAAGATGTTACATGACCTCTGGCGGTAGCGTATTTTCATCTGATATTGGTTAGAACCCCAGTAGTATGTTGGAAACACTAAAGCCAAGTTACAGCGAGGGCAGCTTCATTTTCTAAAGAATAAACACAATGAGAATATCAATAAGTTCTTCCAAGTGTTGCACTATCTATACCTTCATGACCATACAAAGCTGCCCCAATTTGAACAATTAGAGTGGACTCCATCTATAAAGAAATGTCCAGGAACGGCACACCCTCTATCATTTCACTTGATAGGAAACAGCGCGTGGGCTAAGCATCCACTGAGTACATATCCAGCAAAAGAAGCTCCGCACAGTAAGTATAAAAAAGAAAGTCTAATTTCATAAATCTAATGACCAGTTGAAATTGAGAAATTACAGATAGATTTTCGACTAATAGGTGAAGAGTCGTTTTCTATTTAATATGGTGTTTTAAAGTTATGTCCTAAAGAGAGAGACTATAGATAGTTACCCATCCGACTTTATTATTACAATCTTCATTAATACAACTCGCTTAATATAATCCGTGAAATTCATTAACACGTTCTCGTTATATGCAAAACTGTCTTGTATTTATTAATTCAAAGTGTTTTATTACAAAATCAAGTTTCTATAAATAATGTAGAACTAAAGTTGAACGACTTGACGATGGTCTTCGTGTAACTGCTCAAGAATTACTTCAACTTAATTAACTACCTATTTATTAAA
>JABUQX010000283.1:0-12500 GCA_015478945.1 Trachelipus rathkii
AATTAAAAATAATGAGTTGGTTGTAAAAAGAAGGCAAATTGGCTTTTGGAAAAAAAAATAAAATTCTTCTAATATTCTTGCTGTGAAA
This sequence comes from Trachelipus rathkii, assembly GCA_015478945.1. NCBI lineage: Eukaryota > Metazoa > Arthropoda > Malacostraca > Isopoda > Trachelipodidae > Trachelipus > Trachelipus rathkii. The sequence goes on from JABUQX010000283.1 coordinate 89, forward strand.
AATAGTTTTCTAAATAACTTTCCGAACATTTCCTTTTCATTATAGCCATTTATATGATAATGAAGAACTTTTTTCTGTGTATTTTCAAGCTTCAAAACACTACTCATAAAAACTTTGAAAATGCTTAATATCTGTTCCGTGAAACAAATATAAAGACATAGAATATTTAATATATGAATAGCTAAATGTAAAATGACTGTTGCGTAGATTGCAGCAGCAATGGAAAATCTTTCTTTAAATGAAAAGATGAATAAGAATGAATTGAAAGCAGCGAACCAAATATTTTTTGTAGATTGAAAACAACTCATTAGAAAAAATATATAATTTTCTTTGCTGCATGAATGACTTCTAAGTTTTCTCACAATGTGCAATAGCTTTTCTGAATAAATTCTTGAATGAATTAGTAAAATGAAAGATAGGCAACCGTAACATCTATCACCCTAATTTATCTTTCTTTGACTTCAGTAATATTTTTCTTAACAATCTTTGTATACTCTTTGCTCTGGTTGATGTCTGTCAATACAGTATGAATATGTCAACTGGGGGAGATATTTACCCTAGCATATTCTGACATAATTTCAATATATATATATATATTATAATTATAAGTATATATATATATTATATATACTATATATAATATACTATATTAAATATATATATATATAGAGTAATATATAATATATTATATATTATATATATAATAAGGTATAGTATATTATCAGCAATTTGTCTTGATTTTAAATTTCGTATCCTTCTGACCTACTGTATTTAATATAGAGTTTTTCGTTATTGGCATTTGTGCTTAGAAACATAAGAAGTGGTGCTCGAGTTTGCATTGTTTTTTTTGTTAAACTTAGCGCAGAAATCGTAATGAATGCTTTACCACATGTAAGGTTTCAGTTGCTGGGCACTGTTGTTCTTCCATATATATAATTGATTTGAGACCATTGATCTTAAATGAATGTTTCAAGTTTGCTGATGAAATGACCAAAGTGGCCACCTCAGTTAGGAATAGTGAAGGAATGTATAAAGATTCGAAACAAATGATGCTTGATAAACTTATTGGGTGGGCAATAGTGGCAAATGATATTATACACCTAAATAAAAAGTTAGCACGATTCGTGAAATATTCCGAGAGAGATGTGTAAACAGAAAAAATGACGGCGTTGTAGGCTCGAAGAACAGCTATTTTTGTTGAGAATTGATGATTATATTTCATTTCATAAAATGTGCGATTAAAATGTGACATTTTGCATTCCAAGTACTGAATATGAAGATAGAAATTTTGAGCTAATATGTGGTATATTCCCATGGGGTGGATGTGAACAGTAGTTGGATTAATAATGAGTATGTGTATATAGGAGATATGCAAGGTACAGATGTGAGTAATCAAACAAATGGCAAATCAATCTGACATCATGGAAACTTTTGTGAAAGGAGCTAGTGAGTGTCTCCTACAGGTTTCAGTATGTTGTTCTGGGCCTACTGAGTTGTTCTCATATATAATAATGATTTAAAACCAGGGACTTAAATGCACAAGGTTTCTAAGGGTTTGCTGATGATACCCAAAGTGGCCACCACATCTATGCTCTAGGAATAGTGAAGAACTGTATATAAGTTCAAAATGATGCCTTGATAAATTTCTTGGGTGGGCAGATAAGTGCCAAAGTGAATTTTAATAGTAAAGAAGTGTAAGCGTTCCTTGCACTCTCCCGTTGACCTCTCCAATATAAAAGTTTTTTATACGTATGAGATACCTGAATGGGGTTCCGGCTGAGTCTAGTGGACCAGCGAAAAAGATTTAGGTGTTGATTATAAGCAGTAATTATGTAAAGTTAGCTAATCAATGTTTGGAAGCAGGGAATAAAGCTCATATATGAATGCTGGGCATAATAAATCGCAATGTTTGTGTTACAAGAGCAGGACAGTTAATTTAAGTAAATATACTATTATTATAGCTATGTTTAAGGTCCATATAGGAGAGTATGGGCGTGCCTCGAAGTCTGTGATGTCCCCTTATTAACAGAATAGACTTAGATACTGCCTAGAGAGAGTGTGCAACATATGAGCAACAAGGATGAATTTCCTGGGTTTGAAGGGTAGAGCTATATATCTAGGAGAGGCTGAAGGTAGTTAGAGGAATATTTTCCTGTAGAAGGGCGATTTCTAGACCACTTATCAACTGATGTTGTAATTGGCCAGTAAGTTGAAAATCATTATTTCGTTTGGGAGAGGGCAGGGAAACCCACACTTCATTTGGGAAGGCAGAGACCCTTTTATTTGGGAGAGACAGGAAATGATCGCTAGATTTTTATTGAACTATGTGAATGATATATTCGGAGAGCCTTTTCCTGTATAAGAAGAGTGGTATATAATTAGTTATAATATAATATGCTTATTCCGCCATCACGAAAATAGTTAATGTCTCTTATATTGCCTCTCCTCTCATTAATCTGACTTCCTTGTGCATTGAATTGAGATTTGCGGCAGATATTCTATGAATCGGGGGGTTCAATGTTAGTCAAGGCGGGGTCAGCAAGTCTCCTCTTTGATTAAATTATCCAAAATTTTTTCAATTTTCAAATGAGTACTTTAGATTGTTGCATTATTTCAAGCGTAATCCTTTTCATCATGCATTGTCTTCAATGCTTGTGTTCATTAGTTTTAATTTAAGTAAAATATTAACAGAATTGTCATGTATATAGAATTGCTATTAAATAATAATAATTCATTTTATTATGTTAGCTCACCGTCCCCCTCAGGTTTCTCCCAGAGCTTATTATCCCCATATAATCAGGACCCGCGAGCTCCTTTCCAGAGGGGCGTATCGGCCAGGTTAGTAGAACCTTATCCTCTAGTTTCAGGGGTCTCCACCAAGCAGGCAAATCGCCACAGTGACCTCCTCACTAAGTACCAGGGCCAAGACCTATAGCCTTCTCTTAAGCCTCAAAGTTTGAACTTCAAGAAACATGTGGCACGCAACTGAAAGAAGAAAATATACAGTGCGCACTGACTTTGCTCTTTGTGAACTATAACGTTTCTTTAGTGAAAATACAGTGCGTTTTAATTGCGAGTGTTTAATTTAAATTAAAAGTGTTTTAAAAGATAAAACCCAGAGTAATTCTATATGCAGACTGGATTTGTGGTGCTCGCGGGCCGGTCTTGGCCACAGGGCTGTTGTTTGGAGACCCCTGCTCTAGTTCGTCTATTGTGTGCTATATCACTATTAATTATATATTGAATTGATCGTTTTCGCGTTCGCGCTCGCTTTGATGTGTCCTCGCCTTTAAGAGAAGTAATCGAACAACCTAAATGAAAATTGGTGTGAATGCTCATGTTAACCGCACATCCGTCTAGTCAACTCGAAATGCTTGAGTTTTTTTTTTCGAGTTGATCGCTCTCGCAATCGCATTTGGTCTCGAATTTGAATTTTCTTTGAGGGCACCTTAAAGGTGCGCCAAAACAAAGCAAATCTAACTCGCGAGCGAAAATCAGCGCGAATGCGATTAACCCAGCATACCTCTAAGAATTAAAAAAAAAAAAACATACACGCAGTGCGACCAGCTCGAACGACCTAGGCAGCTTAGCGGTTACCATCAAAAAGAAAGCGAAAACCGAAAGTGATCAACCCAACATATGTTATTTCGTCACAACTGAAAAGCAGTTAATATGCAAGCTCAACAGTAAACTATTCGCGAGATCAGTTCTCTTTGGTGTGTGATAAATAGTTCCGCAACAGTTTGTTTCTCGCCTGCAATCGCCTTCGCTTTCGTTTTAGAGTACCTTTAAGTTTGAAAACTCTTTTGAGATATTTCAGATTGATTTAACATTCTATAGCACACTAAAAATTTACTTCTCAAGATTGATAAAGATAGCTTTGCCATTATTATATATAAATGAGATCTGTATTTATCATGAGTGAAAATTACGCCGTGCTAATTCTCGGCTCAGTGGTGCATCACAGCTTTCAACTCTACTAAAAACATTTCTACCCCCTTGCATTTATTTATTGTAATAAACATGCATCTAAATTATATTATAGAAAATGATGTGTTTCTTTTTCATAATATGAATTTTCATTTGGTCCAACAGCAAAAAATAAATATGAAAGACCAATTAGACCTCCTTCAAACGAGTTAATCAAACTCTTGCAAATTCAACGATGATGCAGATCCATGAAATGAAAGAAAGATGTTGACGTAAAATATTTTCCAACGTTGCTACAAAAGCAGTTCAGAGTATACCCACAGATAATTAATTAATACACTATGCTACCTCACTATATTATAATAATACACTATGGTATGTTCTTTGTTCAAATTACTATTCCAGCGCATTCTGAAGGTATACACACCATCGCAGTTAAACTAATATATATTATATATATATATATATATATATAGTATATAGTATTATATATTTATATATATATATAGATATAATATATATATATATATATATATAGTATATATATATATATATATATATATATATATATATATATTCAAAATAAAACATTATCTGTGAGCTTTTATGTCTCGCCATAAACTTAAAATTTATTATTATTATTATTATTATTATTATTATTATTATTATTATTATTATTATTATTATTTATTATTCATTATTATTATTATTATTATTAATTAGTTATTATTACAATTATTATTTATATTTATTATTATTATTTTTTTATTATTATTATTATTATTATTATTATTATTATTATTATTATTATTATTATTATTATTATTATTATTATTATTATTATTATTATTATTATTATTATTATTATTATTATTATTATTATGTTTTAGTAAGTAGTAGTAGTAGTCAGTAGTGAGTAGTAGTAGTAGTAGTAGTAGTAAGTAGTTAGTAAGTGAATGAAGTTTGTGAGTACCGTAGTAGGCGGATGGCAATAAATAGTTGGAGTAGAAGAAGTTGTAGCCGTATTAAAGTAGTAGTATAGGAGGAGAAGTTTTAATAGTGGTAGGCAGTACTGGAAGCAGAAGTGGCAGTATCAGTAGAAGAAGCATTACAGTAGTATCAGCTCTGTAACTTAAATAGTGATTGAACATTTAACCACACGTCAAAAGATTTATCTAAAAACTTGGTAATCACTTTATTTAGCTATTGAGTATGTCCACAAATAAAAATTCAACACTTGTGTACTGACTGTACTGCTGACTCTGACAAAGATAAGTTTCCTCAAATAGCCGGGCAGAGAAAAAACAGAACCAATTTAGAGCACGAGATGCGCACAACTTTATTGGCTTAGGATTCGACAATCACTAGATCACTGAAAGCGAGTGCAATAACCTCATCAGGGATCTAAAATTGAGACAAAACTTTGATTCCCAGATCACAACAGTTAGATTTTATGTTTCGCCCTGTGAAAGTTACAACGTTAAACAGTAGAGATAGAGGATTCGAGTAGTTTTTTAAAACCAAAGATAATTTAACTTACTGTAAAGATATTGTTGTTTTGATGAATAAAATAACTAATGAGTGCATTCTTGATAAGTTGTGAATATTTTTTGATGCTTCAAAGACAAATTTTAAGCTCTCTCAAATACTAACAACACAAAAATAATGTATCCGGATATGAAGGACATCAAGGTAGGAATAAAATTAATCCTCAGATGACAAACTCATATAATCACATTGACAGTGCACACATCCAACACAAACAAAAATCCTTAACAGACTATGATGTTTGTTGCTTAGAAGCAGATTTACTCTAGGTGATCAAACTCATATGTTACACTGAAATAGGTAAAAATAGATACTTATTTCAAAAATACATAACAGATTTGATTAAAAACAGTTAACACATCCAACAAATTAAATATACAAAAATACTTACCAAACTAGCCTTGAGTTAACTGTAAAGTCATTGTTAGTCGGTGTTCTGTTGTAGTTCTGTAGTTCTGAAGTTCTGTAGTTCTGTAGTTCTGTAGTTCTGTAATTATGTATTTCTGTAGTTCTTCTTCTTCTTCTTCTTCTTCTTCTTCTTCTTCTTCTTCTTCTTCTTCTTCTTCTTCTTCTTCTTCTTCTTCTTCTTCTTCTTCTCTCTTCTCTTTCTTCTTCTTCTTCTTCGTCTTCTCTTCTCTCTCTTCTCTTCTTCTCTTCTTCTTCTTTACTCTTCCTCCACGCTTCATATTTTCTTCTTCTCTTCTTGTTTCCTCTTCCCCTTCTTCTTCTCTTCTTCTCTTTCTTCTTCTTCTTCTTCTTCTTCTTCTTCTTCTTCTTCTTCTTCTTCTTCTTCTTCTTCTTCTTCTTCTTCTTCTTCTTCTTCTTCTTCTTCTTCTTCTTCTTCTTCTTCTTCTTCTTCTTCTTCTTCTTCTTCTGTAGTTCACGTTGGAGAGTAATCTTTTTAATGTTGTTTTGCTTTATCTGATAAAAGAAAGACGGGCTTTTCAAAACAATGGATGAGATTTCGGTAGTATCGAATCTTTCTTAAGAATCTTGGAAAAGCTGGTTAATCTTGAAAAAGAGGTTACAAGAAAATTTCGGATTTTTTTTTTTAATGGTGGGGAAATTCCCTCTAAAGAAATATGATATTCCAACCAAATAGTTGAGAGATGACTTGTAGAGCTCACATTTCTCTAAAGATATTTTGTTTAATATTATTGAAGAAACTTGAAAACTACCCTGAGATGTTCTTAATGCTTTCCTGGAGTTGATGAAAAAATTACCAAGTCATATAGATATAGGTAGACAAACTGTAGGTTCTAAAGTTGGAGTACATTATTCTTTGAAAATTATTCTCAGCATTTTTCAAACCAAATAGCATAGAAACATTAAAATGTCCGAAAGGAGTTGTTATGACAGTCTTTTAAATGCCCTCCGGTTGTATTGGAATTTAATGGTATGCTGTCTGACTGTCTATTTTGCTGAAGATTGTTGATCCCTGTAGGCATTGTGAAAGGCTTCGAATGTGAGGAAGTGGATACCCATTTCTTTTAGCAATGTCATTCCAATATCTGTAATCACCACAAGGTCTCTAAGTTCCTGAGATCTTCTTTGGTATCAGATGGAGCGGAGAAGCTCTAGAAGACTTGGAAGGTCTAATGATTCCATTCTTCAAGAAAGTGTCGAATTCAGCATTTACTATTTTTGGTTTATCTTCAGGAAGACGGCGAGGTCTTGCAAACACTGGCGGAAATTCACCACTCTCTGTATAATGAATAGGCCTTTTAAGATTGAATTTGATGTTGGTCAAATCAAATGGTGACGTTAATAAGGGGAACTCCTGAAACAAAGATGAGATATTAGTTCCATTGATAACGTTGATTTGTAACGAAGGAACTTCTTCAGAAGATACTTTGAGAGATTTTAGGGGAAAAGTATTTGTGGCTTGTAGAGTTTTCTTCCCACAATCGATAACAAGTGGTAATGGTGTAGAAAATTCCTACCCAAGATGACATTGTGATATCAACTACTATGAAAGTCCAATTAAATTCTCGACAAAGCTTCTTGATCACTAAATATGCGCTCTTTGACAATGACATGATAGGCGAGCTATTGCTGCGGAACAATTTCCATTAGTTTCAAATAGGGACAGGTTGGTTACCATCGAGGAAGGTAGATTTGAAATGGAGGCGGTGATGTCCAAGAGGAAGAGAGTATCTGAACCGAAAATTGTGACATTGATAGTAAGATTAGAACTAATTATAGCGCAGTAATGAGCTTGATTTTCTAGTTTTCCTTTGGTGTGGGAGAGGATGATCTAGAAGAGGGGGCGAGACGAGGGTTGCACCTGAACAATAGATGCGTCGGGCCACTTGCACCACGTCCTGCATGTTCTTGCCTGTTGAGCGAAGTAAATATGGGCACAGCAGATGGGGTGGTTTTGACTATATGAGCTTCCTTTTTTACGTTGTGAAACCTAAATATAAATAGGTTTAATCTTATTGCAGTTTTCTCTGTCGAAAATCGCCACTTCACCAAAAGGAAGCTTCAGGTTACAATTAGGAGTGCTGAGACTAATGGAGCAGCAATTTAAGTCGTTAGAACTCTTTTATAGTTATCTCTTTAATGGGAGAGTGAAGTAACTTGATATTTTTTGTCAATTTTTATTAAACGTCTTTAATATATATAAACATGTCGCTGACCTTAAGTAAAGTACATTAGTTTTTAACATATATCAGTTTAACTCTTTGCAAAACCATATCTGAAGAAAGAGGTCTACGAAAATACATTTCAAAATTGGCGCCAAGAAAGGAAATAGCAGGAAGGTTAGTGATTATCTCTTCGATATATAATAAACAAAGCTATAGGCAATTTAGCTGCTAATTTTATATAAAAAAAATCTATATTATAATAAAATATATATTACATATTTTTATACTACAAATAAAAGTCATATTTAATATAAATTCTAAATATAAAATACATTTTAAATTTTATAGAATACGCAATAAATATTTGCGTATTTAAGAGTTTTCTATTAATTATTCTTGATTTCTCATTTTCTATAACGTTTTTAAGCTCAACTAACAAATTAGAGCAATTTTAAAATGCTTTTAAAAATACTTTTAAAATCTAACATTTTTAACAATACTATATATATATATATATATATATATATATATATATAAATATATAATATATATATATATATATATATATATATATATATATATATATATATATATATATATATATATATATATATATATATACTATATATATATATATATTATATATATATATTATATTATATATATATATATATAATATATATGTATGTATATTTATATATATATATATATATATAATATATAATATATATATATATATATATAATATATATATATATATATATATATATATTATATATCATACACATATATATATTTAATATATATAATATATATATATATATATATATATATATATAATATATATATATATATATATATATATATATATATATATATATAATATATATATAATTAAAATATATTATATATAATATATATATATATATATATATATATATATAATATATATATATATATAATATATATATATAATATATATATATATATATATATATATTATATATACTATATATATATTTATTATATATAATATATATATAATATATATATATATATATATATATATATATATATATAATATAATATATATATATATATATATATAATATATATATATATATAAGATTATACCAAACCGGGTACCGGGCTACCCCCTCATTTCACTCGCAGATGTCCCGGAACACGCTTCGCTCCAGGAGTTTTGTATACTATTAGAAGAGTTGTTTAAAAGGGTGAAGCTGAAGGGTGGTTTGGTGGAAAGAATTGAAAATTCATATATAGTAAAAATTTAATTAATAGATATGGAAAATATATAAAAGAATATGAAAGATTGATATTATTGCAGAATAATAATTCTGCATATGATTATACAGATGTAATAAATAATTTAAAAGAACTTATATATAAAGATCGAGATAATAAAATTTGTTTGGAAGTAGAAACAAATTCAAAGAAATTAAAGGAAGATCGTTTAAAAGAAAATATAAGAACGATATGTATTTGTTAACCAATAATATATCATAATGAGAATGATTTATTAAACTACTTATATTATATTGTGGTAAAACCAACTATAATTATAATCGGTTTGGAAGTTTATATAATAATAATAAATATATACCACCACGAAAATTTATAAATTACGATTATAACTCTTATCGTTCACAATATACACAAAACAATATTTAAATATATTTAGAAAAAGTTATCGATAAATATTATAAAAACATTGAAGAGATAAGAAATAATTATGATAAAATATTAAATCTCAATGGAGATTCAAAAGTCATATCAGCAGGTAAAGTGTTAGAAAGAAAAAAATCCATAAATGTTCATTATAAATTGTTAAAATTATGTGATGTCAAATGTAATATATCAAATTTTCAGAAAGTTTCTAACGAAAAGAAATTACATTAAATAAATACAATAAAATATGGAATAAAGTATGTGAACTTAATAAATGGGATTTGATTAAGTAAAAATGTATATGAGCATTACATATAATATTTTATATATAATTTTTTTTTTAAATTTAATTAGTCTGAACCGTAATCATTTTTAAATATAATTTCTTTTAACGATTCATTCTTTATCAATGTTTTTAGAAATTTTACGTAGTTAATAAATTATTTAAAAGTTCTTCTAATTCTTCGATCTCATTACTTGTAAAAACGTCTAAATTCATAATGTTTTTAATTCTTTGAATCTTCATCCCATTAATTTTTGAGTGATCTTCAATTGTGTCCATTTATAACAGAGAAAACAAAGTTTAGGAAAAATTAATTTGAAGATAATCTCCACGAAATATATTGCATTTTAATATCGCTTTCCTTTTAAATTTAATTAGTCTGAATAGTAATCATTTAATGTTTCTGGATTTTTCTCATCATCTGAATCGTCATCATTTTCAAATACTATTCTTTTTTTCAATTCATAAGCCATCTCTATCAATGTTTCTAGTAAAATTATGTACTGAATTAGTTTATTTAAAAGATTTCTTAATTCTTCAATATCATTGCTAGTAAAGGTTTCTAAATCTATGAATTTTTTAATTCTTTCAGTGTTTACTCCATTAATTTCTGAGAGATTTTCAATTGTGTCCATTTATTATGGAGAAAAAAAAGTTTATGAAAAATTAATTTGATGATAATCTCCACCAATATATTGCATTTCTATTTCGCTTTCATTTAAAAATTTAGTTTTCTCCTCATTCAAGTGATTCACGTATCTTCTTGGAAGAAATACATTAGTTACCTCATCCTCTCCTACACGCAGAGTTGCAAAACATTGCGAGAACATATTTTGTTTTTATTTTTCTAAGTTCAATAACCTTATAAATCACTTCTTTATTTAAATCAGATAGTTTTGTAGTTTGCACGTAATCATATGAATAGTTCAAAATTTTTAATAGCTCTGATTTGTTTTCCACCTATTTATTATAGAGAGAAAAAAAAGACTTTATCGTTTGATCGATGCGACTTGGCATCGCACTAGCTTTGAAATGTCATGTTTTCCTTTTTTAAGAAAAATTATGTATTATTTAAATTTATAATATTAATTAATTTCATTAGATATCTCCCCTTTCTCTATTTCATTAGATATCTCTTCATCCTGTCTCTTTCCCTTTCCTCTTTAGCCAATTTTCTCTCCCTTTACCATCTTTCTTTCTCCATCTCTTCCATAGGTACTCCTCTCTCTTTTTCTATCTCCAATTTTCTCTCCCTTTTCCATCTTTCTTTCTCCATCTCTTCCATTGGTATCCCTCTATCTTTTTCTATTTTTCAAGCGTTATCCATCCTAATTTTTTCAATATCATCAGGTGGAGAATATATTTCATACTATTTTTTTCATTTTCATTAAACTCAATCTTATCATCCTCAAGAAGTTCATCTCACAGTATCTCATTTTCGAAAAGGTCATTCAGATTTCCTAAAATATATTTTAGAAACATTTGAATGTTATGTATCGATTTTTGATTTTTTGTATCACATGCAGCTTGAAAATTTATGATATCTGATTCGCTAAGATGAATGTTTTTTATTTTATTAATTGTAGAGTTTGCATCATTATATTTACTTACATCTAAATCTTTAAACTCATCTTCATTGATAAATAGCTTCACCGAAATATCTTGGTCATGATCTAGGGATGTCAATGTAATTGTATCTATAAATCCTTCATATAGCATAACATAACTAGTTTTCTTCGAAGATGGTCCTTCCATTCCTAATACGAACGGAAACTTTCCCGATTCAAGTTTTGAATTAGTTTGAAATATTACTGTTTCATACCTCTCTAATTAGTATCTAGCAATGAATTCTTTAAAGGTAGAATCCAGTATTTTAGATTCTCAAAATATTCTTTTATCACAACTTTAGCACGAAAATCAAACAGTTTAGATTTTGCTTCCTCAACAAAATTAATATGATCCTCTAGAAAGTCATTTTCGGGTGTTTTTCTGTGTCTGTAGTTATTGTTTCGGCGTTTTTCTTTTTTCCAAACCTAATATTTTGACATTTTTTCGTATCAACTTCTGCAATTTTTTCGAAATGACTTCAAACATAAAATATCATAGATGGGTCTATTGCGCACAAAATGCACATAGAAGTTTTTTGATTTTTGGAAATTGTGCTCAGCAATGTCGAATTTCAAAACCTACTTTTTTTTCAATTGCTGAGCACAATTTTCGAAAAATCGAAAAACTTCTATGTGCATTTTGTGCGTAATAGACCCGTCTATGTATATTTCAAGTTTGAAGTCATTTCGAAAAAAATTGTAGAAGTTGATACGAAAAAATGTCAAAAATTAGGTTTGGAAAAAATGAAAATGGCGAATCAATG
>JABUQX010000283.1:17500-22500 GCA_015478945.1 Trachelipus rathkii
GTCTTCTCGTATGAGAGTCGGCGACTCAATCTCCTGCGCCACGAGAAACCGAAATTTATAATTTTAGCATTTCAAGAAGGCAAAGAAGAATCTCAAATTATGAATCCAGCTATATTTGATCATTGTAGTATATATAACGTATATGTTCAATTAAATAGTGAAAGATATCTAGAAATGGATCTTCAACTTGATTTTAATGAAAATTATTATACTAACATCTATTGGAAATATTATTTCAAATATATTACCATTATATTCATATACGAATTTATTATTTGATTCATCTATATTTGGTACTGAATGATGCATATCTATATTTAATAACGCTATTTCATGTGTTATATCCTTATTTAATTTTAAAGAAGGGTAAAAATTATATTTGAAATCAGATGTATTACTAGATAACACAATGCTCATTTATTATAGAGGAAAAAAGTTATTTAAAGGTTCTATTATATCCTTATCAAATATATTAACATTTCATCATTAATAGCTTGTAATTCATTAAATATATTAGTATTACCTGATTGAATTTCTGAAAATAATATATGTTTTTTAACAAGCTCATTAGGATCTGAAGGTAAAAAATTAAATCAACACTGACTTTTCTTGGTGTTCCTACTTTATGACGTAATTTTGATGTTGTTTTCTTTAATTCATAATTAATTAATATGGTTAATTAATATGGTTAAATAAACATTTCATATTTTTTACCTCTATTCTATTCAACAGTTCCATCGTTTTTTAGAAACTCTTTGGTTTGAATCATTATTTTCTTATAAGTATCATAATCAATTGTAGAAACATCTACAGGATTTTTCAAGGTTAGTAGTTTCCATAGACCTTCAATACCTATATATTGATGACCATTAATAATTAAATTATTACCGTCAATTTTAACTGTTTCATTACCTAAATTAAATCTACACTTTCTTCAATCGGTTTAATGCCGTAGGCATTATCATAATTTTTGAAAGAGGTCTTCAAACATTTATCTGATATTTTTCCTAACTTTAATAAACTATATCCATGAGAGTTAGGAGAAGAAGGTACATTTTCAATAGCTAAACGTGCTCTAATCGTAGTTATAGCTGGTTGACTTTGAAGTATTTCTTTTTGATGTGTACTTTTATCTTTAGTCGGTTCAATTAATGGTTTTAGTAGTTTAATATTTTTTGATAGATATCTTATTCACTTAATTTCTCATTTAAAAATCTTTTCTGAAATTTCTTTCTAATATCTACTAAGTTAGATTTTTCTTTAATATTAACCTTATTATAGAAGAAAATAACAGCAAACATCAAATGGTTAAACAGAAACAGCAAACAGAAAACAGCAAACAGCAAACAGAAAACAGCAAACAGCTAAACAGAAAGCTGTTTGCGTTCTGTTTTCCTGTTCTCCGTTTCTCTGTTTACCTACATAATTTCCGTTGTTCTTTTAATTTATTATAGATGTTGTTTTATAACCCTTCCATTTAACGAGTACTTTGCCTTTATTTCTTTTTAATATTTTTTCAACTTAATATAATTCGCTTTCCCACCTCACCATTTATTGCTCATAAAAACTACCAATAATTTCATCATTATCATATTCTTAACTTTCAATATTTTCGATATAATAAATATGTCTTTGGAAAAGTTAGAAAGATAACCTTTCCTGAAATCTTTATACTTTCCACTGATTCTAACTCTTGCTACTATTCTAAATTTCGGTTTTCTAAGGTCAGTCTTTGTAGAAGGAAATAAATTTTTATACACTATTTTTTTATTCTTTGCAAGTGATCTTTGGTCTGGAAACATTTTAATGCTTCTATTATAGCTTATATTATAATTTTTAACTAAATATGGAAGTATATCAATCCAATTGTTCTTATTGTTTTCAATAAAGTATTTCCAAATTTTAGTTTTTAATGTTATGTTAAATCTTTCTACTACTTGCGTTTTCGTTTCATTTTCTGTAGTGAACCAGTGTATTTCATGTTTCTTAAAAAGTTCTTGAGTCGGTTTGTTTATAAATTCAAGACCTCTATCCTTATGTATTTTTCTCGGGAATCTGCCTTTAAAAATATTTCCAAACATTCCTCTATTTTATTACCCATTTTCTTTATAATTGGAATGTCCCATAAAAACTTACCATGCCAATTTATACTTTATATTTTTATTCTGAGCTTTATGTTTTTCATCTCTACTAAATCAGCTTGCCATTGATCATCAACACTAGATACAATTACTCTTCTCGTTGGAAATTTATGTCTTGTCGGTTTATGCAATGCGTAAACGTTTTGATGATCTAACCAGTCCGTAGCTATTTTAGAAGATAACCCGCTTTTTAGTACCAAATCATTGATTCCTGAGTATCCAGTCTTAGGATTATAATATAATTCTCTCATTTTTTTAGAGCCCACTTTCGCGAGCTCTTTACCCCGTTTTATGGTGGTAAACTCATGCCGAATCTTGATTTCATTCTCATAACTCCTGTGACTAACATCGCGTCTTTTCTAATTTACTCTGGTTCATTAAAATCTAACGCAATTTCATCGCTTGTTTTGCTAATAAATCATCCGTTGCATTTCTCTCTTTCGTATTCTTATGTTTTAAGCAATTCATATAATGTTGCTTACAGGTCTTATCTAAACTATTATATCCTTCTTTTAATCTTTTTGTACTTTCGTACCTGGACCACAATATGAATATTTTCCTGCATTGCAAAACAATCCGTATTCAATATTTTCCGATGGAACATTATTACAGAAATGTAAATGCATTTCCAGTAAAGGAAGTTTCTTCAACGCTGAATTTAGCAATCCTGAACCAGTTTTTGTTTTTAAAAACAATCTCAATTCATTAACAAATTTTTTATTTTTAAGAAATTTTTCTTATGAACTTTTCGAGTTGTTTTGTTTATATACATTTATTTAAGAGGAAAAACTGTTTCTAGGAATGTGTATCCGATTGAAATTAGCTTAATATTTATCTACTATAGGTTGTAGAGTTTAATTATTGCAATAAAACCGATTGGTTCTTTACAAGCTTCATTGAAAAACTAAATTCTTTCCATTCCATATCCTTTGAAATAAAATCATGATATATATATATATATATATATATATATATATATATAATATATATATATATATATAAATATATATATAATATATATATATATATAATATATATATATATATATATATATATATATATATATATATATATATATATATATATATATATATATGACATAGATCTTTTTTACCAAGTGAAAATAATACTAATAAATTAGCGTTGGACATTATGGATTGATGAAGAAGCTTATGATAATTTTGACTTATATAAATTGAACTTTTATTATTATGCTTTCCTCTAGTTTAAAAATCTTCAGCTTTACTTTTAATCATATCCATCATAATGTCATCAAATGCAAACAAATTTTTTTTTTATTTACATCTTTCGGACCTGGAATTTTTTCAGTATCTTGAAAGTAATTTACTTTAAATTTTTAATTAGCTTTTATACGTAGATTCCTAATATATAAATCTATATTACCCCTCCTACTTTTAATAATTCAATAACTTCGTTTTTATTATACCCTTTATCAAATCTGGATTTTAATAGGTTATTCAGGCTGATGTAAAGATTTGCCGAATATAAAGAGATTTTCATATTCTAACCACTTCGGCAAAATTAGTAATCTCAGCAGCAAATTTGTTTTTCCACAACCTGATTCACTAATAATTAGACCTCTACAGTTGGGTGATGGTAATAGAAAATGATGTTTTTAGCTATTCTTTGTTTCACCTTTCCATTTAATTGCAATATTCTTCATTCTATTTATTTTAGAATAACAAAAGTTTGAAAGTTTTTATTATAATGAAATTTTGTATGCTTGCCTGAAATGGGACCCCCTCAGGATTTATAAGTTATTTCTAATAAATTCCTATTTCGTGTTTTGTCCTTTAAAAAAAAATTTAATTTTAATATTCTCTTTTACGAATTTACGTGGTCCGCAAACAGGACACGCCAAAAAAAAGGGTTAATAATAAGTAAATTTTTTAATTCTTTATTATTATTTTTGTATGGATTTATTTAAAATATTCTAATTTCTTTAATTTATTTTAATAATTTTCAATTTTAAATACACCCGTTTTAACGAAGGAGTGCAATCAATTATTACCCATTTTAAATATTTTCGCAGTTGATAATTTAGAAGAAATAATTAATGAGTACAATCCAGATTCATTTATGGATATAGTAGAATAATGTATATTTTGTGTTAAGGAGGCGAATCACCCCTTTAACATTTAATTCTTCATCATTTATTTCATATTCATTTTCAACATGTAATTCTATCGCACAATTACTGTTTTGATATGGTAAAACCTATTGAATTAATTTCTTTATAAAGAGTATATTAATTTGAAATTTTTTCTCAAAGGGGTCCTGAAACGAGAGCGCTTGAATTTATTTCCTTATAAAAATTTTATTCGTTTGAAAATTTTTCTCAAGGGGTTCCCGTTTCTGGGCCCCCTTTAAATTAATTTCTTTATGCAATAATTCATCATCAATTTCAACATATAATTTTATAGTTTTTGTATTATTTTTATATTGAAAAGGAATCTATAATTCTAAAAAATATTATCATCAAATAATTTTAAATTAATTTTTTTAAAAGCTAAGAGCCCTGCCACATGGTAGGGGCGAAATATGCTATATATATATATATATATATATATATATATATATATATATTTAATATATATATATAGTAAAATAATAATATATATATATATATATATATATATATATATATATATATATATATATATATATATATATATATATATATATATATTAAACGTTACCTTGCCACATGGCAAGGGGCAATAAAATATAGTTTATAAAGTTTGCCCCAGCCACATGGCAGGGGGTGATAAAAATATAGTTTTTATAAGGTAGCTCCCTGCCACAGGGCACCACCCGAACGAAGAAATCTTTATATTG
>JABUQX010000283.1:35000-37500 GCA_015478945.1 Trachelipus rathkii
AGGGGAATCTGCTTAGAATAATGAATAGGGATGGTGCTTTTGTAAACTGATGAATGGATGTGAGGGGAGTGTGGAAAGAACACTCGGAAAATCTGCACATATTAACAGTAATGATGAGGTTTTAGTGAATTGTGTGGTTTTGATGGTGCAAGAAGTAATAGTATTTTGGGGATGAGGTATTAGTAAGGAGGAGGTAATGGGTAGGGTGAGAAAGTTGAAGAATGGTAAAATCTGCAAGTATAGATGAAATTACTAGTGGAAATGATCAAGAGCGGAGGCTAGATGGTGATTGATTGGAATTGGAAGTTGTGTAATAAAGCGTTTGATGGCAGAGTATTAGTTCCAAGGGATTGGAGCGAGAGCTGGTAATAGTTTTTACCCTTGTATAAGGGTTAAGGGAGAAAAGGGGAACATTGTAGAAATTAATTAGAGGAATAAGTTTTATAGAGTGTTGGTAGGAACGGTATATGCTGGGTATTTTTGGTCGAATCGAAAGAGTGCGTCGAGTGGACTGAGGGACTGATTGGTGAAGAAAAAAGTATGTAGAACAAGGTGCGTTTAGGAGTGGTAGAGGATGTGTGGATCAAATCTTTACATTGAAACAAATGATTGAGAAAATGAGGGAGAAGAAGAATAAATTGTATTTAGGTTTTATGGATTTGCAACAGGCGTATGATAGAGTTAATAGGGAAGCGTTATGGCAGGTGTTAGTGATATATGGTGTTGGTGGTAGGCTTCTGAATGGAATCAAAAGTATGTATGACGATAGTGAAGCGTGTGTAAGAATAAATGGTGTCAATGGTGATTGGTTTAGGATTAATAGCGGAGTAAGACAGGGTTGTGTTATGTCTCCTTGGTTATTCAATTTGTATATGGATGGGGTTATGAAAGAATTTGAGGTGGGGATGGCAGGAAATGGTGGAGAATGGAGTTGAGTGGAGGGTGCCCTACCTATTATATGCGGATGATTTGGTTCTGTGTGGCGAATCTGAAGAGAGTTTGAGAGGATTGGTAGAGAGATTTGGCAGGGTGTGTAAAAGGAGGGGCTTGAAAGTAACGTGGATAAGAGTAAGGTTATGGTTGTGAGTGAGGCCACTCCTCAGTGTGAAGTCTATGTTAGATGGTGAGCAGCTAGAACAAGTGTCTGAGTTTAAATATTTAGGGTATATGTTGGATGAGAAGGGAACGGACGATGCAGAGTGTAGTAGGAAAGTTGTGAATGGCAGGAAGGTGGCTGGTGCAATTAAATCGTTGGTGAATGCAAAGGGACTAAGTCTTGAGTGTGCTAGGGTCTTACATGAGGGTATGTTGTTACCTGTGTTATTGTATGGTAGTGAGACTATGGTCTGGTATAAGAAGTATAGATCTAAAGTTCAATGTGTTCAGATGGACAATCTTAGGGGTGTGCTAGGTGTGAGAAGAATTGATAAAGAGAGGAATGAACGTATTAGAGAGTGGTGTGGTGTGAAGAAAGGGGTAAATGAGAGAATAAATGAAAGTATGTTGAGATGGTTTGGTCATGTGGAAAGGATGAATGATAGTCGGTTGGTTAAGCGGATGTATAGTGGTGAGTGTGTTGGGAACCGACCGGCTGGGAGACCGAAGAGAAAGTGGATTGAGTCGGTGAACGAATGTCTGAAGGAGAGAAATGTGAGTTTGGCAGAGGCGAGAATAAAGGTGCATGATAGGAGAGAATGGCGGGGTTTTGTATGGGGGCATGGTTGTGGCCCACCTGGGCCAGGGGATGAACCCTTACATTGACGATTTACCATAGTGAGGGTCCGTCGCGGTCCCATGATGCCTCTAGGGTGGATTTTCTGTCTGTGACGAGCTCTCACTAATTAATGGTGACAGAGGGGCGTAGGCTGTGCTCTCTTTTCGACGTTTGTCATGTTCTCCTACTGCTTTTTTCTTTTCCGATGCTTGTACAGCACCTTACCCCCAATCTTGGGGCAAAGAGGAAGGTGAAGAAAGAAAGAAAGAAAGAATATATAATAATAATAATAATAATAATAATAATAATAATAATAATAATAATAATAATAATAATAATAATAATAATAATAATAATAATAATAATAATAATAATAAAAATAATTAATAAATAATAATAATAATAATAATAATAATAAAATAATACATAATAATAAATAATAATAATAATAAATATAATAATAATAATAAAAATAATTTTAAATCATACCTACATGCTTTTGACAACTTACAAGCGCGTTCACGGCTTTCGCTCCAAACTATGTATATTTATGACCTCTTTCTGTATCACCTGTTATTCAGTTACGTATGATTTTACACATGACTATAGGAGGAAGACTGGAGTGAAAATGATTTCGCTTGCTCTCACATCGTTCTTTATAAATGGAAAGTTTCAAAAACAACTACATGAACATGATACAGTATGTTTGTCAATTTCTTCCTATTAGATGAAATCATCGGTGCCGTTATCTGCATTATTACAAACCAGTTTTTTAAAATTTACCTT
>JABUQX010000283.1:42500-43960 GCA_015478945.1 Trachelipus rathkii
TTACTTTACATTGTTATTTCAAATGCATACAATGTCTCTATTACAGAAGGACACAGACACCCATTTGAAAAACATGCAAAGCAAACATGATAAACAAATTCACTTTACATTGTTAATTCAAATGTAAATCAATGTCTCTATTACAGAAGGACACAGATACCCATTTGATTATTAGTTGGATATAGAATACTAAAGCTGGCCTTTGATCTATAAACTTTTTATTTGCTCTCTACATTGAACTGCAGCTTTCCTTTTTACTCTACTGTCAGCATCATTTGTTTTATCATTGGGTATGAATAATGTATTGCAGATTTTCATTGAAATTTTGAAATGAATGGGAAAATGCCGATGTTTGTCGGGTTATAATTTCTTGATTTGATTTTTTAATTTTTACAGAAACAGTTTTTCTTAAACTATTATTTTTTATATCTTGTACTGTTCCCATGCGGTAAAAGTATTTTTTGCAGAATTTTTCTTTTACGGCTACAATATCTCCAATTCCCAGTGGAACGTGTGGTTTTTTACTTTATATGATGTCTTGCTTGATTTGTGCGCAAATATTGTAAGTTTGCTAAGAATTCATCATATTGAATACAAATCATTCAAATTAGATTAACTTTTTTTTTTTGAAAAGTCAAATATAAATGATCCTGATCAGGTTTCACTAAAGAGAACAATCAGGATCAGTCTGGAATGATCTACACCATCATAGAAATAAATGATGAAAGAAACAACTCATGGCTGAACCTCATATCCTTTCTGAGCAATATCTGCCGGTGTTATTCAAATGGCGATATTTGGAATCCACCTCAGGGTTTCTTAAAATTGCCTTAAATGATACTGGCCCTTTTATTTATAAGCATATTTTTCCCTAACTAATAAAGAAAATTCACCTCTCTTCAATATATTTTTTCCTATAACCATCTGTAATTATATTTTTCACCGTCTGACTTAAAGATTCCAACTAAACCTCCTAGAAAAAACTAGCTTTACCAGGTTATGGTTGAAAATTCCAAAACTTTTTATGTTATGAAGAGTTAAATAATTTTTAACAGTCTATGTCATTAAGAAATCTCTTTAATAATTGCACTGAGCTTACTTATACTACTGCCCTTGGTCACAACTACAAGTTGTGGGGAAACCAAGTTCAAAACACATGAAATGAAAAAGCAAGAAATAAAAGCACTTTATTGTTATATTTACATAGACAAGGTTTACAGCTCTATTGTATGGCCAAGTTATAATAATATGTAAAACCTTCTCTACACATTATTATTTTTATATTAAATGGCCAATGTGGTCAAGAAATATTCTCTAAAGGAATTTGATATTTAATTTATTTATATATCTTTGTATTTACTATTAATTTTTACGGTTCTGACATACATAATTTACATTTTATGCAGTTTTTTTATATTCTTCTTAAACTACTGAATGTATGCTGTTGAATATAAAACTCC
>JABUQX010000284.1:0-2500 GCA_015478945.1 Trachelipus rathkii
GGAGATATATAATCTATAACTTATATATAGATATATTATATATTAATATATATGTATATATATATATATAGTATTATTTTAATGATTAAAAATCAATATATATATATCTATATGATATATATGTATATATATAGTTATCCTATTATATATATATATATTATATATATATATATTTAATTATATATATTTATATATAGTATATATATAGAATATAGATTTTACAACTTACACCAGCTTCCCAGGGAAAGTGTTCAAGACCCCTTATCGAAAGGAGTCCAGAGCTCTTCTCCATTTTCTTTCCTCTTATCCTCGCAGGACTCTTCTCTTATCTTCTCCAGCATCGATTAGCATATCCATGTCTTCTCATGAATCGCCCACCGTAACTCTCCATCCCATCTCCTCATGCACTTCTTCCTCCCTGCATCCTCTTCCAGTGTTCCCAAGCCAGTGCTCAAATCTGGCTGCATCATCTTATTTAGATAGTACGCCTTCGCACTCCACCTCCTCCTTTATTTTAAGTTTCTTTGTCTGTCTCCTCTAGTCTTTCCCACTATCACTTAAAGCCTATCCATCTCTGCCGACTGGATATCTACTATCCTCTCTTGTGGTCGTACTCCATGTTTCTGCCCCTTATAGTAGAATCGGTGTTAACATCTTTCGTCGATGATCACCGCCTTTTTCACTCCATACTCATTTGTCTAACTCTTTCAGATATGGGGGTACCCCTGCTCTTATCACCTCCCTCATATTGAGGTGTTATTCCCCTCCTAACTTTGTTATCTCTGTACAT
Organism: Trachelipus rathkii; assembly: GCA_015478945.1. NCBI lineage: Eukaryota > Metazoa > Arthropoda > Malacostraca > Isopoda > Trachelipodidae > Trachelipus > Trachelipus rathkii. Next base: position 791 of record JABUQX010000284.1, read on the forward strand.
TTCTCTCCTCTTTCAAATTACTCCACTCAAGTATTTGCATTTCTCCACCATCTATACCTCAGTCCCTTCCACATCTACTCTCAGCTCTCCCCTACTAACCACAATGATCTCAGTCTTTTATATGTTTCAGTAGTCAGACCGACCATGCTCTAAGCCTATTAGCAAAACATGTTACACCTCTCTCGCAGCCTATCTTCCTCTTCGCTTCAGCATGCCAAGTCATCTGCGCATGCCAGAATATTCAGTCCTAATCTCCTACATCCTCTCTCACCTTCTTTATCACTACATTCAGATATGCTACAAACAATTGGTGACAACACCCTTCCCTGTTTGACTCCAGTTCTCGACCTAAAAACATTCCTTATTCTCATATTCTGTTCTGAATCACATTTATTATTCCTCTCAACTTTTTATCCACTGCATATTCTCTCTCTAGCACTCTCCTCAGTCTATTCTAGGGCACTGAATCAAAAGCTTTTCTTATAACTATGAAAGCTACATATGCTCGTTTATTATATCCCCATATACCTTTTCTAACGTAATTCTGAAGGCGAACAAGAGATCCGTCGTGCTTCTGTTCTTGCTATACGTGCTGCTCTTCTCCCAGTCTGGGCTCTACTACCATTCTCAGTGTTTCTCTATTGTATTTCTTTATGGCAAGTTGTTTCCAAAAGAACTGTTACCGCGTATTGTTACACTCCCCTGTATCTTTTTCCCCTTATTCTATTAGAACTATGATTGACTTTCCCCCACCCCTTCTGGTACTTCGCTCTCGTTCCAACAACTCAATTGAACAATTTCAGAATTCTTTCATTTCTCTCCTCCCTCTTTTGGTTAGTTCTATGGGTAAATCCCATCTCCCAAAATCGTGCATTGTTCTCAGAGTCACCGGTCCAAACTCCTCCATAGTGATGCTCGCTCCCGCTCTTGCATCCTCACCCTGCCTTCACTATCTCTCTCCATCCCTCCCGCACCTGCTCATTCACATGTTAACAGTTCTTTTAAAGTATTCCGTTTATCTCCTGTTTTTCTGTTGATCTCACCAAAAATTCAACTTCTCGCTTATCCTTGATATTGCACACTTTCTCTTTGATCCTGCTATACGTTTGTCAGTCTAAAAATCCTCTTCCTATTTTGCCCTCTATTTCCAATAATTCCCTTCCACTCTGCTCGTGTTGCTGCTTTTCTTTACTCTTCTTTTCACTTCCTCTGTTTCATTTCTTACCGTCCATAATACTGGGCACTTGTCTGTTTAGTTCTATTTTTCAACCACCTTCTTATCAATACTGCTTTCCTCTTTATTGCCTCCTTCACTTCTTCAGTCCACCGCTCTCTTGTGTCTTTTCCTCGTTCCTCCTACCCATCCTTTACCCAGGGTCTTCTCTGCTGCCATTTTTACTTTTCTTGTTTCTTCCCCTATCTCTCCGACTCCTTCTAATTGTTCTAGATTCTGACATATTATTTCAATATATTCCATTTTCTTGTCACACTCCTTCAGTGATTCCCCTTTAATCACATTTCTCTTTTCTTTATTCTGCAACTTGTCTGTCTTCACCTTCAGGTCCGTCACCAATAATAATCTATGATTACCGAAATATATATGTTGCTACTTGCCAGGTATCACTGGTTGCCAACATTTCTTTGTTAGCCTACTATTGTTCCATCTATATCAATTGGTGAAGCCGTATGTGAGGTCCTCTGTTGTAAAAA
>JABUQX010000284.1:7500-36839 GCA_015478945.1 Trachelipus rathkii
GGTCAGGTGCAAGTGAGTTGATCGGATATGGATGATGACGAATAATATTGATATATAAGTTTATATATATTATATATATATATATATATAAACGTTGGGTTAGAGATTGTATATTGTAGATGATGTATAAGTATCGAGGTATGTATAGTAGGGAGTGTTTTTATAGTTATAGGAGTATTGTTGGAGGTCTAATATATGTAGTATACCTGTTGGTAGTCATATTGTATATAGTTACTTATATTTGTATACGGTGTATTCCTTATCTTAATGATGTCTGTGATTATATATATAATATATACTATATATATACTATAGTATGTATATATATATATATTTATATATTAATATATAGTAGTGATATATATATCATATATATATTTTATATTACATATATAATAGTATATATATATTATATAGTATATAGTATATATATATATATATATATATATTATATAGGTATATTATAGTACATATATATAGGTATGATATTATATTATATAATATATATTTATTCTCTATTTTCAGATTCTGCATTAAAAATTATTAAATATATATTTTTATATAATGGCTACAAGAAGTAAAACTTTTAATTCATTGTTTGGTGAGCCATGTGAATTTCCAACTGCGATGATGCCTTCGAAAGCTGATGTTTACAGCACTATCTTATTTATTGCATAGAAAGAACAGATCGCCACGAAAGTATCGGTAATCGCTAAAGATTGTCTTAAAATCTGAAAAGCATTTGGGATAACTTCTCCTTCCCCCACATAGGATTTAATGGTGTATGGCTAAAGGCTGAAAGGCTTGTGCAATCAGCTTTAAATATAAATAAAATCCCAAATGCCCGAGGGAATGATGAGTTCTACGTGAAAGGGAAGACATTCAATGCAATGTTTAACATTTGTACTTGTAATTGCTATGAAAATAAAATATCAAGAAAAGACTGTAGGTGTAAAGATAAAATCCCAATGATTGAATGGGAATCTTTTGTGGGACAGAAAGAACGACGAAATCAACTTGGACCAATTGATAGAGCAACGACTAGTGTCAGGACAAGAACTCAAGTTAGGATGGAGAGGTTAGCAAGTCAAACTAGTAAAAGCATTGGTAGGGGAGGGATGAGTCATCAATATAGATAATAGTGTTCCTTCAACTAGCACAGAACTTGCGGAAGTTACTCAAGAGGAGAGAATAGAAATAGATGTAAAGGGGAGTGGGAATTAAAAAATACAATTGTGCAGGAAGTCCTCAAGACGATTAGGCTGGAGGTAACTTTTTGTCAGTGATTGCAAGAATAATAAATTAGAGATCACTAATATCCCAAGACCTTGACATGGTAAAGAACTTACAGGGTGAAGTGGACTTTTGGAAGAAGATTCTGAATAGAAAACTAGATGTGACACTTTTCCTAGATGAAAGAGGTCTAGCTTTCAGAGGAAGCTCTCACCAGATTGGAGATATTCACAACTTTCTAGGTATCCTAGAACTGATAAGTCATAATGACCCACTTCTTCAGCAACATCTAGCAAAAATCAAACAGTCGCAAGAGCAGAAGACTAGATTGCAAGTTCATTATCTCTCTGCTGACAGCCAGAATGAATTTATTCAGTGTTGTGCTAAAAAGGTTACTGCTGCAGTTATGGAGGAAATACAGGCAGCAAAGTATTACTCCTTAATTGTAGATGCAACACCAGACTCTGCACATGTAGAGCAGACGGTGTTTATTATCAGGTATGTGCTGCTAGATGCCAAGACCGAGAAATATGATATAAAAGAAAGATTCCTGTCATTTGTTGATTGCAACCAAAAGACGGGAGAGGCAATCACAAGACTGATCTTCGATACTCTGGAAAAGTTTGGAATTCCATTACAGTACTGCCGCGGTCAAGGTTATGACAATGGAGCCAATATGAGTGGTGCCTACAAAGGTGTGCAAACACTTATCTTGCAACAAAATCCTCTGGCCTTGCTTTCATATATATAATAGAGTATATATATATATATATATACATATATATAATATATATATAGATATATAGTAAATATATATATAAAAAGTAAATATATATATATATATATATATATATATATATATATATATATATATATATATATATATATATTATAAATATATATAATATATATATATATATATATATATATACGTATAGTAGTATATATAATATATATATAGTATATATAGTAGTATATATATATATATATATAATATATATATAGATATATGATATATATATATATATATATATATATAGTTATAGTATATATATAGTATATATATATATATATATATATATATATATATATATAATATATATATATATATAGTATATAGTATATATATTTATATATATATATATATTAATAAATATATATATTATAAATATATATATATATATATATATTATATATATGATAGACTTGATATAGATTAGGTAGGTAGTAGTATTAAGATAATATATTTATATTTGTTAATATGTGATAATTATGATATATAATATACGTGAGGGTAGTATCTCAGCGTATGTGCTGTATATATATATATATATATATATAATTATATGATATTATATTATATATATATATATATAGTATATATTTTATATATATATATAATAGTATACATATATATATATATAATCATTAATATATATATATGATATTAATATATATATATATATATATATATATATATATATTTTGTTTATATATATATAATATATATATAAGTAGTATATATATATAATATAATATATATATATACTATTTATATATAATTATAGTATATATATATATATATATTATATATATATATATATATATATATATAGAACATATATATATAAATATAATAATAAATATAATATAATAATAATAATAATAATAATAATAATAATAATAATAATAATAATAATAATAATAATAATAATAATAATAATAATAATAATAATAATAATAATAATAGTGTAGTAATATTAAGTAATAAGTAATAATAATAATAGATAATAATAATAAAATCATAATAATAATGAATATAATAAATAATAATAGATAATAATAAACTAATAAATAATAAATAATAATAATAATAATGAATAATAATAATTAATAATAATAATAACTGAATATTAATAATAATAAAAAAATAGAAAAAAAATAATAATACGCCTGTATAAATGTGTATTTATTTAATAACCTTTCGTATGGAGGGGCCCGGTAACAGAACTGCCCCAGGGCCGTGCTGGCTCTCGGCGGCTCTGTTTACAGGAGTTCGTCAATATAAGATATAGTTGGCATTCTGGTGTAGCAAATTTACTGAACTTGGGTCTGTGCTTTTTTGGCTTTTCTTCAAATCGTAAGGACGAGCTCTTGATATTTAACAAAATACATAACTGAGGTGGTGGGCCTTCCTAGAGGTGTACATTTCATTTCGTTACGTACTACTACAACTCGTAAGGTTTTGTTTTTAACTCTGATATTTTAGCTCTGTCATAAAACATTAAACCCTCTATTCTTTTATTTTATTATTATTATAGTTAGTTATTATTATTATTAATTATGAATTATTATTATTAATTAATTATTATTATTATTATATTATTATTATTATTATTATTATTATTATTATGTATTATTATTATTATTAATTATTATTATTTTGGATTATTATTATTATTTATTATTATTATTATTAGGGCTTTTATTTTTTATTATTATTATTATTATTGGATTATTATTATTATATTATTATATTAGTTATTGATTATTATTATTATTGGATTATTTATTATTATTATTATTATTATTATTATTATTATTATTATTATTTTTTTAATAAATTTAATTATTATTGATGTATGAATTTTAATTATTATTAATGATTATATTATAATTATTATTATTATTATTATTATTATTATTATTATTATTATTATTATTATTGATTATTATTATTATTATTATTATTATTATTATTGATTATTATTATTATTTTTATTATTATTATTAATTATTAATTATTATTATTATTTATTGATTATTATTATTATTATTATTAATTATTATTATTATTATTATTATTATTGATTATTATTATTATTATTATTATTATATTATTAATTATTTATTAATTATTGGAGTCTTTATTTATCTATTATTGATTATTATTATTATTATTATTAATTATTACTATTATTATTATTATTATTATTATTATTTTTGTTTTTATTTTTATTTTAATTTTTTTAATTTTTATTTTTTTATTTTTATTTTTTATTATTATTATTATTATTGTTATTATTGATGTATTATTGATTATTATTATTATTATTATTATTATTATTAATTATTATATTAATTATTATTATTAATTATTATTATTATTATTATTATTATTATGTATTTTAATTATTATTATTATATTATTATTATTATTATTATTATTTATACTTTTGCTTTTGTTATTATTTTTGCGTTTAGTGTTGTTACTTACAATTTGTTAATATTATTGTTATTATTATATTATTATTATTATTATTTACTATTATTTTGATTATTATTATTTTATTATTATTTATTATTATTATTAGTTATTATTATTATTTTTATATTATTATTATTATTATTTATTATTATTATTATTATATATATTTTATTATTATTATATTATTATTATTAGTTATTATTATGATTATTAATATTATTATTATTATTATTATTATTTTATTATTATTATTATATAGTTAATATTATTAATTATTATTATTATTATTCGATTATTAGTTGATTATTATTATTATTTATTATTATTAAGTTTTAATATTTTTATTTTTCTTTGAACTTTAATTTTTTTTATTTTTTATTTATTATTTTTATTTATATTTTTATCTTTATCATTTTAATTTTAAATTTTCTTACTCTTTATTTGCATGTTTTTCAACTGCAATTAATTTATTTATTATCATTATTATTATTTCTTATTATAATTTTTAGGTTCAATATTTATAATATTAAAACTATATGTTTATGCTTCATTATTAATTATTATTATTATTATTATTATTTAATTTTTTATTATTATTATTATTATTATTTATTATGTATATCATTCATTATTATTATATTATTATTATTATAATTATTATATTTAGTTATTATTATTGATTGATTATTATTAATTATCTTATTTATTATTATTATTATTATTATTATTATTATTATTATTATTATTATTATTATTATTATTATTATTATTATTATTATTATTATTATTATTATTTATTATTAACATGGAGAAGGGATGAAAGCAGAATACAATCAGCAGAGATGAAGATTTTGAGAACTATGATTGTGAAAACTCGAAGAGACAGAATAAGAAACGTGAGTATTTGAGAGGATGTAGGTGTAAGATCGAACCTACATAGAATCCACCTAGCTAGATTGAGATGGTGGGGACTTTTGGAAAAGAAGCCATTGATAGAGTGGTGAGCAGAAGACAGAGATAGATGCCGAAGGCGGTGAGACCGAGAGCAGGACCTAGAAAGAGATAAAAGAGTTCAGTCGAGAAATCTTTGAGAAGGCATGAACTTCCCACAATGAAGACCTTGATGGAACGGAAAGTGCCATTAAATTGAGGATGATCGTGGAGAAGCTGATACACTGGACAGGCTGATTGCTTTACGTTCTAGGGTATGTATGTATGTATGTATGTATGTATGTATGTATGTATGTATGTATGTGATGTAATGTATGTATGATGCATGGTTGGTATGTATGTATGTATGTATGTATGTATGTATGTATGTTATGTATGGTATGTATGGTAATGTGATGTATGATGTATGGGGTCCATTGTGTATGTATGTATGTAGTGCTAGTGAGAGTATGTTATGTATGTATGTAGTGTAGTGGCTAGTTAGCTATGGTTATGTATGTATGTAAGGTGTATGCTATGTGTATTATTAATTACTATTTTTTATTATTATTATTATTAATGTATTAAATTATTTATTATTTTATTATTGATTATTATTTATTATTATTATTGGATTATTATATTATTATTGATTATATGTATTTATTATTTATGTCGATTAATTATTTTGTAAGTTTATTATTGGATAGGTTATTGTAATTATTATTACTATTATTATTATTATTATTATTATTATTATTATTATTATTATTATTATTATTATTATTATTATTATTATTATTATTATTATTATTATTATTATTATTATTATTATTATTATTATTATTATTATTATTATTATTATTTTGCCACCTGATTATGTCTGTCTAAATATTTTATCAACAACTGTCAAGATTTAAAGACATTTTTTTAAATCTTAGTCATTTTGGTATGTGTTCTACAGTTAAAACTGTCCTTATGAAATTAAGATTGTTTCAATTTGTTTTTTTGTTTTTTTAACTTACTGTTCATTAACATATATTAAATTTTTTTACTTTGGGCAATATTATACTTTATTTTTATTTAATTGTGAGCTGAAGATGAATCATATGTTGATTCGAAACGTTCAAATAAACTATGTTTATAAATTCGTTTGTCTGAAAGATATAATTTTTGTTCATCAACTTTTGTTATTACGCTATTAAAATCCTTAAGAAATTTAATTCCTTTCTCAGCTGCATCATTATTCATTAACTGCGATTCTTTAACTTTTAAAATACGAATTATTTCTCTACCTTTCAATAATGATACATTATTTTCTCATTCCGACGGATGTAAATTTAAGAAATTTTCATTTATTTTGAACCTCTTGAACATATTTATTGAATTTTCTGCTATCATCTGCATAAGGATATCATCATTTGAATGTTCTAAAAACTTCTCAAGATCTGATGTCCGTAAAAGCAATTTTTTGGGGGAATATCAAAATAATTATTATCAAAGTTTGGACTATATTATGCGTTTTTTTTTTTTTTTTTTTTTTTTTTTTTTTTTTTTGTTGTTGACATTTTAAATTTCGTTTCATTACTCAATTCATTATTTATCAAATAAAAGAAAATAAAACAAATTCCTCGTTCAAGTAGTAAAGGTGATCTAAAATCTTCACTATTTGGTAGATAACTTTTATTTGGATACTCAAATAGTAATAGCAAAATATATAAATCTTTTAAAGATACCTTCTAATACCAAGAAGTTTTAAACCATTAACTGCGTTAACACTTCACATTAAAAGCAATTATCTCAAGCAGTGCTGCTTACTCTTATGATTCAAGTGAAAATTGCTAACGAAATATGTAAATTTCTGGCGCATAAATAATTCCTTTGGCCATCCATCAGGCTACAGGTTTATTTATTGTATGATAAATTTTATTTATAAAAATAGCAAAATTAGTTCCAAAAATATTCCTTGTAATCATCACGCGACCACTTTTCAGGTAGTTCACAATAACAAAAATCTATTACATTTTGAAAAAAAAATTCATTCAGGACCTTTTCCATGTCTTGTTTTCCATCTTTGTAATTTTCTTTAACAATTTTGGGCCAAAATTTTTTAAATTTTCCAAACAATGAAATTTCTGGGACATTTGAACAAGGAAATATTTCATGGAAAACAGTAGATAAAATAATTTCACCAACATGACAACTGCATCCCATAAAGAGTAAGTACTTATTTAATTTTGGTTCTATACGAACTGCTCAGATACTCTAGTTGTAAAGGTCTTATTTGTCCATGTATGTAATACTGCTCTCACATTTGCGGCGGATCCCATTGCACCCTCCTTTTGGATAGGGTTAAGGCTAAGACTAAGAGACTTATAAACTGTCCCATACTTTCTAACTTCCTTGACCCTCTTTCTCTGCGACGTGACGTTGGCTCCCTATCTCTTTTTTATAGGTATTCCAAAGGCAGGCGCTCGAGAGAATTGACCTCTCGCATTCCTCCACCACTTGCGTTCGCCTCTTAACACAAGCAGGTGCCTTTTACTCTCACTATGATATATTGTGTGAATAGTTGGAGACTCAAATGCCATCGATTTCGTTGTGGTGCCTCCTTCTTTCCATAGCGCACATCTTGTTTTGTGGAAGCTCCTTGCTTCATCAATTTTTCCCCACCAGAATATTACTTCAAATCTTGCTCTCTGTTTAAGAGTCCGCGTGTGTACTCTGGAGCCCACCTAGGAGGAAATTGCGCTAGGCAACGGACTGGGTGGGTTTACTTTCCATTTGTTTTATGTTTTTGTTTTTGTTATATTTTGTTTTATTTTTTTGACCCCCTCTTTTTGAAAAGGGCCCTGCCCTTGAGTGGTTGCCTCGTGTAAAAAAATAATAAAAAAAAGCTGCTCCATTTATTGTGCCGTGTTTGCATCTGTTGTCTCAAACGCTAGTGCTTGAATTTTTCTATTAAATCCCAATTTTTAATTGCGTCAGTCACTGCTGAATATAATTCCAAGTCTGGGGTCAATGGAATATGAGAAACTGCTATTAGTTTTTCTTTTCAGTCTGAGATGGTTATAATAGCCAGACCTTCAATCTATTTACCCGATAAATTTTCAACAAGCGAAGTGTCCCAATGAATTGTATCTGCATCTAAGTTTAATTCTGAAAATGTATTTTTACTGAAATCAACACCGTCTTTACGATATACATTCCATTCATTTTTGTCTGATCTATTTATGACGTAATAGGCAGGATTTAAATATACGGCTTCTACGTACGCGTTAAGTAGACGAACTTGCATACCTTTTATTTATTTGAAATATGCCGAAAGCTCCAGCTAATTTCTGGTCATTATTTCTTTACTTGTTAATTTTTTATTTGAAATGTTTGGAAGTACAGAAATGTCACTATTTACATTGGAATCCATTTCTGAAGTTTCAACTTCAATTTTATTGATGCTATCATCACTTACTTTAAAAGAAAAAACATAAATGAAACAATTTTGTTATAATATTCATTTACCAAGTGCTATTGTAATAAAATAAAATTACTCACTGTGTAGTTCCATTGTTTCAGATGTACTCTGAGCTTCTTTCATTCTCTCTTATCTTTCTTTATTCCTTACGTGAGAGTTTAACTTTGCTCATTCTTTGGCAGCTAAAATTCTATTTACTCCAATTATGCCTCCTGGACGGCCACGTCCTCTTTCTTTCAAATGGAATTGATTATCTTCCTCAATTTTAATTATTTCCAAGGCATTTTAAGCGGCTATATCAAACGTCTCGTTCAGTGATTCAACAAAGTTTCCTCTCTTTTTAAATAATTGTAAAGCTTTTTAATCTTTTCACGAACTTTATTAGGACTTTAAGTTGGTATCTCGTTTTTTTCCATTATAAATTTAGTTCTTTTATTATCATAATACAGCTTTCGGAAATATCGAGCTAATTGAATCTCATATTATAAAAAAACTTTCAAAATGTCTATGAAAGATTTCAACTTACTATCAGTAATATCATGTTTTAAAGGACCTATTAGTTATATTTCTTCTCTACAAACTGACATTATTATTTGGAAATAAATTCATTAAAAATGCAACAGAATTAAAAGTCTCTAAAAGAAAATAAAACAAAATGTAGTAGACATTAACCTAATGGTATTTTTTTTTATTATCTAAAACCTAGTTCTTAATATCTATCGATAGTGGCGCCACAATATATTTTTTTTAAATTTCCACTATTTATAGAGATAACTAAACTTGACAAGATTTGAGTACCCCACAATATAACATCCTTCGTTAACGAATGCAAGAAATGCACTGCTTTGATTTTTGAGAGTTAAAGATTTGTATGATAGAATTATGTGACCTTAAATTTGACTATATTTGGTGCAACCACGCAAGAGATTAATAAGAGCTAGCTATGAGTCATGCGACCGGATCACTTTAAAAGTCTTATTACAATAGCATAATTTTAAAAGCTAAAAGTTGAGTAATTAAAAAATTTAAATAAAATTTATAAAAGGAAATTTCTTTTTCAGGATAACATTTAAATTAAAACTAAATGAAAGAGGGAGAAATAAAATATTATTTATATTTTAAAATAATGTTGGGAATTATTAAAAAAAATTTAATCAAGGGAAATATATTTTTACCGAAACTGAATACTATTTAAAATTATAATTTAAATTGAAGTAGGTTACAGGAACATAATAATTAACGAGGTCAGTACGTGTTTCAATTCTTTGAATTGGCTAAAATGTATATAATAATAAAAATAATAATAATAATAATAATAATAATAAAATAATAATAAAATAATAATAATAATAATAATAATAATAATAAATAATAATAATAATAATAATAATAATAATAATAATAATAATATAATAATAATAATAATAATAATAATAATAATAATAATAATAATAATAATAATAAAAATAAATAATAATAATAATAATAATAATAATAATAATAATAATAATAATAGTATATAATAATAATAATAATAATATGGAATAACCTAATAATAATAATAATAATAATAATAATAAATAATAATATAAATTAATAATCATAAAATATAATAAAATAATAAATATAATATAATAATAATAATAATAATAATAATATAATAATAAAATAATAATAATAATAATATAATATATAATAAATAATAAAATTAATAACAATAATAATAATAATAATAATATAATAATAATAAAATAATATAATAATAATAATATAAAAATAATAATAAATTAAATAATATAAATAATAATCAAAATTAAATAATAATAATAAAAATAATAATAATAATAATAATAATAATAATAATAATAATAATAATAATAATAATAATAATAATAATAATAATAATAATAATAATAATAATAATAATAATAATAATAATAATAATAATAAAAATAATAATAATAATAATAAAAAATAATAATCAATATAATAATAAAAATAAAACAATAATATAATAATAATAAAATAAATAATATATATAATATAAAATAATAATAATAATAATAATAATAATAATAATAATAATAATAATAATAATAATAATAATAGAAAGGTAATCTATAAACTGAATCTGTTCTAAATAAAAGTTTTTTTGCCGAATTTATAACAGCGTAGAGTTGCGGCTTTAATTTGACATTTTAGAATGTAAGTATGAAGATAGAATATATATATATATATATATATATATATATATATTATATATATATATATATATATAATATATAAAAATAATACTATATATAATATATATTAATATATATATATATAATAATATATTATATATTATTAAAAACTAAAATTTGAACAAGATTGAAACGTTAAAAATTTTTAAACAAAGAATTTCGGACTTTTTGACCCAATATGTTCATTTAAACCTATAATTTCGCATATTTTTTGTTTAAAGAAAACAATTATCATAAATTCAGATCATCTTATTACTAATACAAATTTTATAAACTGTTTTCTGAGAAAAATTCTAAGGGATTTACAGTTCTTGCTCTCTTAAGGCAGTGTTGAATCAGAAAGTGTTTTGGTCGTAATTTCCTTATTATTTAACTAATTTGTACCAAAATATGCCCATAATGTGTCATTTGGGTTCCTTTTTTAAAAAAAAAAACATTTTCCGTAAGATTTCCTGTGACACTCATTGTTTGTTCTCAATTGGTACTCGAAAATATTTTCACTTTTTTTATATAAAATGTTATCGCGAGATGAAACGGCTTTCAGAATCAAGTCCATAAGTGAAATGTAGTTCAGGGAGGCCATTTTGGATATTCTCATGGGATAAAATTTGGCTACTTGCTACAGATGCCAAATGATGCCAGGCATTTGGCATTATGTAAAAATAATCGTAAAGTATTTTGGCGATAACCTTTTTATTATTCATCCGATCAATATGAAATTTTCAAATCATTTATATTTGGAGGAGATAGACCTTTTTTTTAGTAAACACAAATGCTTTGCCGCTGTTCATGATAATAAATTTATAAAATTTAAAAAAAAAAAAAAATTATTTCCCATCAACAGAGGCAAAACGGTTGAATATAAAAAAAAAATATTTCCCATCAACAGAGGCAAAACGGTTGAATATACAAAAAAAAAAACTCTTCTAAATAGAAAAGGGTTGTCTTACATAAGCATACATGCACAGAAAATTTCATATCGATCGAACGAACAATAAAAAGATAATCACAAAATATGCTGCATGATTTTTGTTTTTGCCCACTGCCAAAAATTTAGCATTACTTGGCATATAGGGCAAGTAGCCAAATTTTCACAGGAATGTTCTGAATAGGTATCTCTGATCATATCACATATTAGGGGTCATTTGAAAGAATTCCAAAATCAAAAGTTGTTAATAGAAGAAAAAGTATATGTGCAAAATGAACGTTGTATAGCATTCCAAGTATTGAATTTTGTCTTTCAATCGTTGTAAAGTGATTGAAAAGTAATAAAATTACGTTCATATTTAAAATTTACGTAATTTCCAGCCTTTTTCAATACACATTTTACGGACCAGAACAAAATTGTAGCTTGACATACCTTGTTTATATTATTTTTATAATAAATGTAGATTGTATAAGAATTTCAGCTCTATTTATTATAAAAAAATACGGAATATCGACTTTTGTTTGTGAAATTAATTGGACATTATTTTTCAAATTCAAAATTTAATGATAAAAAATATTATAATAAGTGAATCACTGATCAAAATTTTGTTACTTTTTCAGTGAATCTTGGTATGTGACAGGCAAGAATTTCGCATAACAACTTTTTTTCCACAAAGTGAATTTTTCATGCAGATTTCAACCCTTTTTATATATACTCTTTTTTAGAGAACACATTTCCAAAATGGATTTTACACTGTCAGGGATTTTCTAGCATAAAGTTAAAGCTATTTTAATGTTACATAATCTTTGAGCTTAATTTTGTCCGTTTGGGTTTCTTAAGCCCTAATTTTATTCACAAGACAATTTTTCAAAAAGTTCACAACATTTTCATCTCATGGGGATACTTCATTGAAACAATCTTTCAATTTTTTTTTAATTTTTGAGATTTTTTTTTTTGAATAATATTTTTTTAAATATTTTTTCTAATATTTTTCTATTATTTTTTTATATAAAGATACATATCAAAAAAGTGGACAATAACTTTTTAGATAAAGTACATCTACAGTGTTTATGGAAATTTGGGCCAGATCGGACAGGCAACAAAATAGGTTATAAAAAAGAGGGTGGGGTGGGATCTCTTAAACCGTTGATCTCACTAAAAATTTGCGTAAACACAGAAATGTGCATCTCGCCAAAATATATTCATCTACCAAATTTTACCCATATCTTTAAAATTAAAATTTTTATCCCTCCCAAAAAACGATATTTGGTCAAAAATGGCTGATCCACTTTAAAGTAATACTTACCTTGAAACGGTAATCTTTCTTTCATTGGCTAGCGCTGCAATTAATTATTATTCTCAAAATCACTAAAGCAGTTTGACAATAAAACACTGATGACACTTAAAAGAAAATAAAATGCTCCCTAATAACCTAAATTTTAGATTATTTTTCATAGACTTTCTCAATATCTGAGACCAAAATATCTAAGGATTCACTTTTTAAATTTTTTAATATATCTAACTATAACTAATTCCACAATCTCTTTTCAAAGGGTGGGGTTTGGGCCTGCATAAACATCTACGCTCGTGTAAAACTTCTCGAAAATATAGAATCTCCTACCTTTGATGTTCTGTGGGTAAAAATCTATATTCCTACTACTGCAATAATTTTGTTCTTCTGCTGTTGTTCCCCTAATGAAACAAATTTTCTTGCATTTTTTTAAATAATCCTTAAACTCCCTGTCTCCATCTGAGTAACTAAGTTTATGACTGTTGATCTCAATCCAAAAATCGTGCATGTCCTAGCTACTTAGGGGAGTATTGTCAAGTGTACAGCAACCACGGCGAATGTGGTTGGGTCTCCATAGTCGTATTAGGTGGGAGGGGCCGAATCAATATCACGTCATTCTCTGATCTAGCTGATCTTCGAGCAGCTATCAAAGAGAACACTTAACCATCCCTGCACCAGCTGAAGAACTATAAAAGCAGTGTGCTCTAGATCGTCGCAAACCAACTTCTTGTAAAGCACTGGACCTACGTGGCTTTCAACCACCTAGTCCTCTCCTATACAATATCAACAGCAACTCCCTTCGATCCTATTGAGGTAAGTATATTCTACACAACTATAGTCTCTTAATTTAACAATATTACTCTTTCTCTCAACAAACCGCTCCATGCTGCCCTAGCGCAGCGATTTGTTTCTTTCCAGAGCACTTGATATTTGATCGGGGCGGGATTGGGGGAACTTGCGTTTGGCAGCTCTCGACAGCCTCTACACTTATATGATTACGGTAATGACGCTTGATGTTCTCTTGAGGTGACGCTTTCGAATTACTGGCCGATAAGCGGTGAGAGACTTAGTAACTCGTTTGATATCCCGGGAGATGGATAAGCCAGTGCGTTCATGCCTCTTGAGTCTAAAATCTTTCTCTCCTCATAAATCACATGTCTTCGATTCGTACTGCTTTCTCTCTGGCCATTACGCTAAGAGCAGCGACGTATCGGAGTGAGAAAAATTCATAACACGTTCTCTCAACTACACTCTGGTTAATTTATTCATTCAGCCTAGAAATCGTTGCATCAGAGATGACCCTTATCGACGAGCAAAAGCGGCTACTACATCATATTAACGGGAAAGGGGAAAAGTGCGTCTATACTCTCCTTGTTCTTCTACTGTACGTACATGCTTATCTTGGCCTCGTTCTGCCAAAAACCATCTCAACAAATCTTGCGGGTAAATCTAGTCTTTCTCCTCTATTCAAATCTGGATGGTTCTTATTTGTAGAATTCTCTACTGGTGGGTAAAAGGATCCATCTCTTCGAGGCACTCTTCATTCTTCCGTCGAACTCAACCCTGGAATTAGCGATCTCTGGGCATTCATCTATCAACCTCCGCCTTCCGCCTCTTCAGGCTCTAGTGCCTGCTGTGGATTACAAATTATGTGAATCGGGAAATTCGCATTATGGCTCCTATGGTGCGTCCACGAAACATGCTGGTTGAAGGCGTGTAACCGGGATTGGCATTCTCTCGCATTTTGAGGGCAGTGGTTGAGCATTCTGCGTGCTATTCCCGCCTCCTCGGTTATAACTTATTCAATACTATGCTCCTCCATTAAGCGGTAAGCCTACTTTTCCCCTGCAGTGTTGTCAACACGTACCATGTCCACCTATGTCACGAAAAAAGGAAGCACTTACTCGATCTGATCCTTTGACTCTCAACTATGCGACACTAATATACCTCTTAACTTGTGATATTCTAACGTCACTTAAAGAATGCTTTTTTGAAAGCTATCTTCTCAATCTCTCATTTACTTAGATCATCTGGAATGCCTGGCTATTCACCCAAAGCTTCTTTGCCGATCCGCCGAGACCAAGTAGCGCGCTTTTGCCTGCGGCGCTGATAGGGTGTTTACTGAGCGAAGTTATACTATTTCCTATGCCTTTACTTGAATTCCTTGAGGTTTCCGCTCTTTAGCAGAATACGTGGTGTTGGAGACTTGCCGTGTGGGCGTCTTGGTTAGATCCACATCATCCCGAAGACAGCTTTTGACCTGAGGGTTAGGTTCATCTCCGTCACCTAGAGCGGTTTCCCTCGCCCTCCAAGCTCGCACTCTGCCTGCATTCAGGCGGTTTCCTTCGGTTCTCGTTTGGCTTACTGTTAAATGGTCTAGATTTATACCGTCATATTCGTAATACTGGGAGGCTGTCAGATGATCGGGGCGGTGTTGATGGGGCGCAGAACTTACTTCTTCCTTTCGTCTGGGGATCAAGTAAGTCGGCTTCGTTGCTCTAACAGTAGGTTCCTTGCATGCTATTCTCCACTTTATGTCCATGCTTCTCATCTAATGGATCCTCTTCGACAGGCATTCACCATGAACTAAAATCTATGCACTGCAACTGCTCAATTGACTCGACCCGCCTATCTTTCTTTCCAACTCATTCAATTCTCGCTCTCCTGTTTCTTTTACTTCTATAGGAATACTGACCATCTCCGTCTCTAATGCTTCTCGATTCTTATTCTTTGTGCTGATCTGGATACGAAATATCCGGGTGGGGTCAGTCTGAACCTGTGTGAAATTCCCAATTTCTTTAACAAACTCAACTCATCAAGATCGTCCCTCTCTAAGACGACCAATTCTAACTTTCCGCATCTCTTTCGAGGTCTCTCGTCTCTCCTGTATGACTTAACGAGTAAACATACGTTGGCGCCTTCATGGAAACATAAACAACACAAAACAAATGTTCCTTTGGGAAAGCCACACATAAACAGACGGTTGCTATGACGGCCAGCTCAAAAGAGAGAAACTGTGAGGTGAGTTGTGTTGTCTGTAAGACTTGCTGCCGAGATACTAATTTTTCCTCTTCCCAGCTATGCTCTGTCCAGCTATAAAATGCGCGCTTCATCGCGTCCTGATGGTATGAGGAGTGTTTACAGCTCTCAATTCTGGGGGCGCAGAGGCCTCTGGGTTTCACGGGCCGGCGTCATATGGGAGTGAGGGTCGACGTCGAAAGAGGCCCGAGGAAGGCCCGCTTCTATTTAAATACTTGGTCATGTAGCCTGTTCCAGATGGGTCGACGGCCTCTTTGAAAGCCTCTAAGATGACTTTGGACCTGGAGCGGCGAATAGGTTGTGATATCATTTATATAGGCCTATTAGTCTCCAAGTTTCTCAAGATTACGGTATCACACGGGCAGGAGACGAGCTAGAGTAGCTCGGAATGAGCGAGCACACTACTCGAAACGTGTTCACGTTGATGTAAAGCTTGTTCGCGAACCACTTTGAAACGCGCACCCACCGATAGTGCACTAGGGGTGCTGTGTCTGCACAGTGGAGATTTTCGATCGTTGAGAGTAGGATATCACTCTCCTAGGCTTACTAGCTTCGCATGCGGAGTAGCTTCGCTTCTTCTCCTGCAACAGTGATTCTGTTCTGTATGGACATTCATTCTCCTCCTCCACATTTTTCGTGATGTTTCTCCTAGCTGTAAAGTATATGTAGATCTCCCCACTAGTCTACAATGTCATGCCTGCCGTCCCGTGCCTCCCGATTCGGCTTAGCGCTGCGCAGTAAAGTGTTTTTGCTTTCTAAGTTTGTTTTGGAAATCAAGTTGTGAAGGCGAGCTGCGCCAGTTCAGATGAAGGCCCTTCCTCGGGCTGATCTGACGGGTCTACTTCGGCCTCGCTAGTGGCTCATGGCTGTATCAACCACTGGTCACAAAAAAAAAAAAAGATAAAAAAAAAATAGTCAGGAGCAAAGAGAGGAAGACGAGAGGAACGCTTGAGAGATGTATTAGATGAGGAGTGGGCAGGAGGACGTAGAGAGGAAGAAAGAGGATCTAGAGAGAGAAGGGGGGACTAGTACTAACAAAAAGCGGTTATGTGAGAGATAGAGTACATGAAAGAACTGGAGAAGGCTAGAGACGAAGATTAGCGAGTTACTGTATGGAAGGATGAAATGTCGTGATGAGAGAATCGATTTATTGTAATTATCGGCAAAGGAAAATTATTATGTCATAGGAAAACAAATTAGTAAATATATAATATATAAAAAATGCAGCGATTCGAGTCTCTCTCGACCGAGAATGTAACACATTAACTCGGCGCGAAAACTAAATGAGTAAACGGAAAAAACGTTTCTTAATATTAAGTAGTTGTAAAAATTTAACAACATACTTCGTTAGAGAAAGTTTGATGTGAAATAATGTTCGTAATATCCAAACTGTATAATGATATATTTATTCATTATATTTTAAGATTTAGAAAACTTCTAGATGCATCACTAGTCCGGAGATTTAATTATTGCCTGAATAGTCAAAGTTACGCGTCAAGAACCTTGACTCACAATAAAAAATCAGGAAAGACAACTTGAACTCAAAAAAAATGTTGAATAGCTATTTTTTTGTTTTAAATTTCTTTGATCTTGTGCTAATCACCATTAGTTGTTGGGTTATGTGAGCTATAGAAGTTCATAGGGGCAAATGTAAGCTGGAACATGAGATAAAACATTTTCGTGTGTGTGCAGGTTGGTTCTGTAGCTGCAAGTTATTCTTTTAGACTTCATGTTAGAAGAACGATTGAGAGAGGGAGCGAATCGATTGCCGAGCTGACCATCGAACAGTTTTCCACAAATATATTTGGGCATGGAAGTAGAATTATGAGCAAGGATAGATACGGATCAGCTACTCAGTAAGGCATACTCCCTCATAGTGAACATTGGCAGGTGATGTTCTATGTGGCAATGGTTGCGGACTGACAATCTACTCGGTGTAGTTCTCGGGGTCGATGTTATGACTATTGCTCTATAAGAAATTCCCAGACAACATAATTCTCTGGAAGAGCAGACAGAACATTCACTACCCTCATATATATTACTCAGTTTGATATCAGGTGGAACATTCAACATTATGAAATAACTGATGAGTATAACTACCTTATATAGATTGTAGTATTATTAGGTATAGAAAGCCTAGTGAATATTAATGTATTTGGTATATATATAACTTAATAAAATTAATGTAATTAGAGGTAGAGTTATTCTACTACAATATATTATACCCTCTTCACCATATCGTTAAAAGTACTAAATTCTTAAATTATTAGGCAAGTGCATATGCTATATGTCATTAATATAAGGCTATAGTGCTGTTACAGGTATTGGGTCCGCTTTCGGTTCTCTCCCAGTAATTCAACGGCTGATGATAAGTTGTAGAAAATAGTTGGAGGGACCTTCATAAGGGCGGCATTATCCAACTACAGTATGTTACGTAATTACTCCTGCTTCTTCACTTCTCTTCGAACCGGCCACCCACTGCTGCGCCTTTGTGGAAAACCCCCCTTGTTTTTCGTTTACTTTTCCTCACTATGTATATTCTAAATTCTTCATCACATTTAAAGCTTAAAGAAGAGGATAACCTAGGGTCCATTGGTTCCATTTATTTTTTAAATTTTTATACTATGCGAACAGCAAAGTTATACTTTTGATATAGTAATTTATAGTCTTTTTCCTTTTCTTTTTTTAGTGGTGTGACGCTGAGAGTCTCCCGGCAGCGCCGGGACTTAAGCTGTCTACAGGCATTGTTGCTTGGGAAAACGCGCCGTATCTTTCCCGTAGTGTAGGCGGCTTGTGGTAATCAAGGCTGGTTGTCGCGAGCAAATGATTAATACGGAACATAAAATCTAATATCATATGTGCTTATATTTGTGAGATGCGAAGCCGATAATAGTATATATATATATATCATAAGTGGTAGGCAATTGGAGAAATATTTTCAGTAGATATATATCTATATATTATATAGTACTATATTATATAATATTTAGACTCCTATATATATTATCAGTATATTAATTGGAATAACTTGAATGTAAATACTAACTAGTAGGTTATACTATAATATTTATTATAAACTACTAATATAGTTTCGTTATCAACAGTAGCTAATATATCTTACATCGAATATTATAGTATTCCTAGATTAAATACTAAGATGTACGTACGTACATATATAGTATATATAATAACTATAACCATAAATAATATAATAACTATATATAATTATACGTGTCTAGTCTATTATAGATAATAGTATATCTTTATATAGTGTCAGTAATAACAATAATTTCATTTAGCAAGACAGGTGGAAAATGCATGTCTTTGTGATTTTTATATTAGTATATTATTAGAATAAAGCTAATAATATTAAGTATAATAAGTTAATGATTTTACAATTTATATATAACCAGTTTAATGTTGAATAATTGAAATTTGGTTTAGATACTACTATGAGTATAATATGATTAGTTATAGATTATAATATATATATAGATATAAATACAGTATATGGCCCATATATTTAAACATATCACAGTATATGACTAGGAAGGATATGATGAGGTAACATATAGTATAATCAATATGGAAATATACTCTAATATTATAGTAAGATATTTTAGTTCAGTATAATATAAATACATATGGATATAATGTAATAATATAATTAACAAGAAGATAGTAGATATTATTTATACTATTAGATGGGAAAATAACAGCTGGTAACCATATTCTAAAGTAGTGTGAGCTCCCTATTAAAAAATTAGGTTAGGATGGATTTAATTATAGGGTTAAGAATTCTGGGGTTAAGGGGCGTTTAGGGGTTTATGTTCCAGTAGGTTTAGGTCTTAGGTTAAGGGTATCTAAAGGTTAGGGTATAGGATCGTAGGTGTAAGGACTTTTATCCACAGGTCCAAATTTATAATGGAATGTAATTTCTACCTCACCCAAGCCCGGGATGTCTTCTAATGGAAATTTATAAAAAATGACTACAACGCGGATTGTTACATTAAATATTTTAAAGTACTCACGTCAGCTTAACGCTGTTCTTTGTCCCAGAGTCTTGTGGGAAGAGTACCAACCAACTTATCAATAGGCATATAGTAATTACAATTAGATGAGTATCGGTTCGCTGTACTGAATAGTCACCTTTAACGGTGACAATAATATAACTCTATTATTAGATCTATATAATAGTATTAAAAAACCAGGTATTAAGTGCCTATACCTTATAAATCAATATAATATAATGAGTGTTATATACATTATCATAGTTATATATTAGATATAATTATATAAATATAGTGTGGCTAATTTACTTTATGTAAGTATACATATTATAATTATAAGTGTTATATAATAATAATAGCTAGCTATAAGTTATTTATAATACCTCACCATGGGGTATAATTCTTATAAATTAGTAATATTGTATATGTTTTACGTATATAATAATGATGCATGAGAATGATATCATAAGTGCTACGCTGTTTAATGATTATATTAACTGACATAGCTCATTACTAATAGTGATTTAGTATATATCTATTATAGTTATCGTGTACGGTATAACTCATAGAATATTACTTAGCATATAAGCAATACATTATTTTTACTAATATATTATATTTCTATTACTATATAAGTTAAAGTGCAGTTATACACAATATACTACAAAATCAAAGTATAAATTACCTTCTGAATTAAGTAGTAAGTATAAGGGATCATAGAGTGATTCCATATAAGACATAGGTTATATTAACTATTATACTAAATACTACTATTAGAATCAGTACCTATTTAGAGCATGAGTAGATTTAGCGGTCTTACTTAGGTACTAGATATTATGGTAGTTAAGATGAGGTTATATGATAGTAAACTAATTTATATATATAACGTCAATATAATGCTATAATTAATTATGTTGTAACACGTATAAGGTATATATCTACACTAATAAATAATACGATATTAAATACATAGATAGTTATTAGGATGAACTATGAGGTAAGGATGATAAATAATAAAAGATCGGAACCTATACCTATTAGCAGTGATTCGTAGTATTAGTATAATAGTTGATTAGTATATAGTATAGGTAGTACTAAACAATATTAGTTGATACCTTGAGGTCTAGGCCCCATAATATATATCAGGTATAAATTATTGGTCTAATATATATACACTAGGTACCATCATTTATTAATTTACTATCTTGTTATAGATTATATTGAGTGATATATATAGCTCACCTATATTAATTATATATGTAGAATCTTTAAAATTTATATATAATAATAAATTATCGGTTATATAATATATATATATGATAATATAATAATATAGTAATAATATCATTAGTATATAAGATATAATATGATAGAGTAGAAAATAATACGCTGATTCCATATATATTACTAGTATAAGATACTAGCATTTTCCTTTATGATAGTTATTATATATATACAGATCATGTGACTGACTGTTATTTTTGTGAAGTGAATATATTGATATATAAGGGATTACAAGATCTAAACACATTAAAAATTTTTCAAATGAATCCCAGAACTGAGCTTGCTATATATCCCCGTCGTTCAGTATCAAATGGTGAAACCACATCTTCATTGGATTAATGGACTCGAACTTTTTTCCAAGAGTTCTTAATGCGCATTTTTGAAGAGTCACCGTGATTAAGGGTCTATTATCTTTCCTCTCTCTTCCGCTCCTTCAAATCTCGCTCTTTTTCTCTCCCCCAAGCCCCCTCTCTTAACCTACGTTGAACCAATCCTAGAAACAAAATAGAAAAAAAAGAAAAAGTAATAATGAGAAAACAAAAAAAAATAAATTGGAATTGGAAGAAAAATCATTTCGGCTAAAAAAATATCTGGTATTGATTGGCTTACATAGACATATCAAAAACACAAAGAAAGGTTAGGGATAATTTTCTTTAATAGATACTTTTTTTGCTTCCTTTTTTCTTAACATTTTTCCATTAAAAACTTAAAGTTTCGGCTCTCTAGTATGTATATATAATATATTATTATTAGCTTACTAACTAATTTAGTTAAAGTTTTTTAAAATTATTAACATATAAAGCCTTAAATTATATTTATTAGAATTTAATATAATAAAAAATGGATTTAAAATAGATATGTACTATAATAATATAGTATAATAATTAATACTATAATATATATATGTTAATTCTACATTATATAACATATTTATATATAGTATATTAATAGTCAATATAGTATACTACTTATATATAGTACTGTTATAAACATAAAAGTTAAAAACTTAATTATAATATTATATATAAATATAATACGTATACATTACACTTTTATACTATAGTAATTATATATATATATAAATATATAGGTTAATGTTATATATTTAAGTGTCTGGAGTATATAGGTATATATATACATATTAGATATATAATCTATATATATATATATATATATATATATATTTATTTATATACTAATATTTATAGTATTTTAATTAGAGCTAGCTGATACTATGATATACCTATAAGCTATATGTAATAGTAATAAGGCTATATAACCTATATAAGTTATAGATCAATATATATAATATATATATATGGTAGGCACTACTATACTAGCATATCTAGATATCATATATTTTATAGTAGATCCTTCATTAAAAGTATATACGATTGTACTATATATAATGAAAGTATATAATACATATAGTATAGATATATATAAAAAGTATATATGAATAGTTTCTATTAGTTTATACTATAGTATAATATCAGTCATATATAATTCATTAGAATCTAAATCAATTAGCACCCTACATATAATCTGTTATATATAATAAGAGGACTAGAAATATAGCACTTTATAATAGTATATGTTTAGTTATAATGGTTTTTTTTTGTCAATTTTCTACATTTTTTAATGGAATATCATTATTTTTATAGTCAGACAATATACATATTATAATAGTAATATATATGCCTCTAATTAAACGTTAATGTATTAAGGGGGTAATCATTGTAATTAAATTGATATTAAGGTAAGGGGGACTGGAAAAATGGCCTCGTGTCTGCATGCATTTGTCTCTTCATAGTTTAAAGGTGCAAAAGCTCCCCTTTACATGCAAAATTTCATTATTTAATTAATTTATTATTATACTTATTAATATCTATAATATATATATTATAATATTCATATGTAGATCTTACTTTTAATTAATAGTAAGGTTAATAGATAAAATACATACCCACCTACCACACACCCATCATATACCCACGTACATCAACGACACCCTAATTTTACCACACATATTTATAACGTACTATATAAATATACATAAAGTCATATACAAACTACCTATTATATACAATATACCTGATTATAAGTATTTGATATATATTGTAATATACTGTATATATAAATGTAATTTTCTCATACTCGTATTATAGTAGTACAGGTACCTTCTTATTACCAGGGAGAAGGTAATAATATTTATATATATTTATTATATACATACATAGTAACATTCTACACTAAGTATATATATTCTAATATAATAATTACATAGTCTAGGCACACTCCAATTACATACTTGTGGTAAAATTTTAATTATGTCGCGAACTTATGCTAAGATTCGTCGGCGGCCTAGGGCAGGCAAGATTTATTTATAGCATAAGTCAACAATGATGTGATGTATACCTAATACCCTCCTGTGAGATACCCATGATAGTCCAAGATTAATAATTCATATCAAGTACAAAAGAGGTCAGAAACAAATAGATCTCTCTCTAAGTATACTCTCTCACCAAGAACCTGGCCAAACATAAAACTGCAGGGCTTTCGGCAGCGAGGGTAATTATTTCATAGAAGGGTCCAACCCTGGCAATCTCTTCCGATCACATCAATTTTCGCTAAAACAGGAAAAGCACGCGCAATGGGTGGGTAAAAGAATTCGCTGCAGAGTAAGTGCCGTGACTTCTATAAATATCGCATAGCGAAGAGAGAGTATCATCAACAGAAGGGAGCTTTTTGTTACCTTTCTTAAATGTCTTTCCATATTACTGATTATTTCCTGGAAGAAATAACCTAATAGTATGGTTTGGACAAGATCATTTTCTCGGCAAAAGTTATTGGGAACTCTTTGGAAGAAGGATTGACCACTTCAACTTTTAGAGTTTAATGTGGCATAGTCCCTCTTTTTCGCTACGACAAAAAAGAGGTGAACATCGGCGACACAAAAAATTCTGCATTGTTGATGCGCAAGGCTTTTTTCTTTCCTTTCTCCATATCGGGGAATATTTTGTACTCTGTTGGGTTTAATTGGTTTTGTAGTTAGTATTTATAAGCATGACTATATTAAAGGTAGTAGCATAGTAATAGTTATAATAGTATTTATATTATGAGTATAGATTATTATATATATATTATATGGTCACTTATAATATATAACTTAGTATTCTTAGTAAGTATGGTAATTAGACTATCATTTGACTAGATGCAGTCTCTCAATTGCTCCTTAGCTCTTTTAATTAATCATAACGAAAAGATTATATTAGCGATAAGGATATTCATAAGTTGTGAAATGATTCTCGAGTCACGACTATAGGTTGAGCTAGGTGACCGTTGCGCCCATCGTTTTGTGGGGAGTAACTATGTAATTGCTTATTGGGCGAGGGCAATCTCTTTTTTATTCTTCTGTCTTTCTGTTTTTTGGTGTGCCGTTTGTACTAAAAAGGCAGTCAGAATGTGAATTTCTACGATGAAAGATAGTATCCGTGTAGGTTAAAGACTCTTGAATGGTATGAGTATCGGATAGCAGACATCTTATAGGGGAAATGATCTGTCTTTTTTAAAAAAACAAAGGATTTAATAAAAGGGTCAAGGAGATATTACATTAAAAGCGAAAATATAAGTATTTAAAAAGAAAAATAATGCTTATCCATCAAAAACACTCTAATGCCCTTAGGACTAACGGGAATTAAAAATTGGGAATCCTACAATTGGTTCGTTCATAATGACAAAAAAAGTTTTAAATGTTTTAAGCGGATTTTGGCGTAATACTTTTCTCTTTCATATTATTATATATAGATATTTACGTCATTAGTACGCTAGTGCGTAGTATATAATATATAATATATATATATATACGTATATATATGTATTATAATATGATCATGCAGTATGATATAATACTACCGGTATAACTATGTATTGAGTATAGGGTGTCATCAACTCCTAGATCTACTAACACTGTCGGAAAAGACATACAATCCATCTCTTTTATGTGGTAATTACGGAACACGATCTGATTAAAAGAGGTTTTGAGAATTAAGTCAATAACAGTTGGTTATTTACCGAAATGAAATCAACGTTCGTACAGATGTTCAAAGGTCAGCCAGCACGCAAGATTGGTCCCAGATAGCATTTTGACAGCTGAAACCGCGAACCACGCTGGAGTCCTTAAGACTGCACATTCACATGAAACAGTTAATTTGTGGTATTGGTCAAGACGGGACTTGGTCATTATCCTATTTTCCATTTTCGATATATATTGCTTTCGTTCTTGAGTTTTCGATGCGTAAACGTGTCCCCTTAGGGTCACCTCATAAAAAAGATCCGATTGACGTGAGATTGGGCGAACGCGCAGGGTATGCACATACTAACGCTTGCGTCCAATTTCAATGAGTGTTGAAAATGCTGCTTTCGAGTGTGAGGTCTGCTTAATTCAGATCGCGATATGCAAGTGGGCGGAAGGTGTGCTGCCATCTTCTGATGAGTAAGAGTCTCGACATCCGTTATGACCTGAACATATTCGTCAAATGTGTGGACAGACACGACTCCTGAGCAAGGTTAGGTACCTGTCTCCCTTTCCATCACTCGCGTCTGTTCAAAAAAAACGGTCTGTGATGCTTATATGCGGGTAAGTTTCGACACCACACAGTTTACGCGTGTTAGGAATATCTTGAAGATGGTGTTCACGACAATGTATTTAGGAATACATTTGGGGCGACATTTACACTCCGCACTCCCCGAAGTCAAGGTCTAATATGTATGGGATTAATTGAGCGCTTTAATCTTAAATGGGCTGTCTCATCCGCTCTAGAAATCAAATTTATTGTTTATGAAAAACCACGTAAAAAACAAAATCTAGTACTGCATCATTAAGTCAAAGCGGCCAGTATTCAACGAACAATGTGGAGGTGCCTCTGGTCCCGGATACTTCATTAAGAGCATCGGAGTAAGTCCTTGGTTAGTACTCACATATCCAGCGATGACGCATTCAAGATCAATGGATGTAATATCTTGAGAGAGTGGGCTCTGGCCGAGCCGTTCTGTCGTAGAAATTTCTATGGGGATTAGGCATGAGGAGGGTTTCCTTTACCTGCGCTGCTGCTTCCTTTGCGGAGGTTTGGATGTCCGTGGTCGTCCAGAACGTTTCTTGGTGACGTTGTGCAAAAAATGCTTCAAAATGAATTTCTCTTGATGCGGGCAATGGTCGGTGCGTTAGTGCTGCGGTTTATTCAGGAAACTCGCTTTCTAGAAACGCGTCGTTGCATATTCCGGTCGGCGATTTCCGGTGGTGGCCATGAAGCATTGAGAGAAGACATACTCTCCATTCAGATTCCCATAAATGTTGATTCTGGTTGCCAATTAGGGAATTTCGCAAAAGCTACTGGAGAAAAACAAAAAGCTTTCTCGTAGAACACTTAATTATAAAGAAGGACGCCGAACAAGGAACTATAATAAGTAAGTAATAATAATAAAACATTAGTTAGGATATTATATTATATAGAATAGATAAGTAGATATACACGAGAGGACTGTATCTATTATATGGGTATTATCAATATATAATAGGTCATCTCGTTGGGCTGAAGTTAGGTTTTACGACCAATATATCTTTTATCATTCTATCAGACAGACAGGCCTAGGGTGATGTATTCTGGTATTAGTTACGGTCACCGCATTATGTTTATGTTATAAAGTAAATATAAGCTTACTTAAAATTCCTTTCGTGTAACGATACCCTGTTGGGCATAAGTTATATAATTGGAAAATTCCTGCAAGAAAAACTAGGTTAATAAGTTAGGCATAGAAGGCTGTAGCGTCTAGTCAGAAGCACAAAATATGCATAGAGCTTTATTTCAACTCTAATATTAAGATGGTAAAGGAAACTGAAAGACCAAAAGAGAATTTCACTAAGTTTCGTGCTGAGATATTCGTGAATAGTTACCAATGTCACAGAGGATGCATTGGGTCAACTGCGAGACAGCTTCACGCATAATAAAGTTCTCGTTGGTCTATTTCGCTTAAGGTTCAACTGCTCTGATTTATCTATTTGCTCAAATGAAGGCAATCCTGTTTTTCTGTCGGATCGTATATGAAACTCTCTCTCTCATTGGCTTAGTTATTTGTCTTTTGTCATGAAATTCCCATTTTAGAGAACTAATGACAAGGTTCACAGCCCTATTGGTGCTTATTTTCCACATGGCTACAAGAATGACATTAAGATGTGCCATCCATCACACCGTGGCATTGAATAACAAGATAATTGGCTTTGATTTTGCACGCTTAAGGACTCAGGGGGGTTTAAATACTTGAAGAACAACAGCCTCCATTTTTAAAGCCTTCACCTAAAAATCAGAACATAGAGGTCTTGAATTCTCTGACTATTATCCGTTGGATGGGGATGATGAAAAGCCTCCTGAATCCAGCGATCTTGTGGAACTCTAAAAACGTATCGTTTTCAAGGAATTTTTTTTTTTTGTGTCTCTAGTCACTTCTTCAGCATATTCATTTATATTTAATAGTCGGTCAGCTGTTCTTTGTTGACATCTGCCAAAACATTTATTAGGAATCAAAAATTCGCCTTCAATTGGGACTCGGGAGGACTTTCCTTCTAAGAATTTCTTTATAACCACTCTTTGCAGGTGCACGTGCTTGAAATATTATTTTACTCTCCCTGCTTCTGACTCCACTTTCAATCTCTCCCTTCCTTCCCCCTCCATCTCCTTCCACCTGTAAAAAATAAAAACAGAAGAAAAAATGCAAGGAAGTCCATTAAGAAGAATATCTGTGATTGGGCACTTAATATGGCATTTAGGGCTAAGAAAAATCATTCTCAGAGGTAAACTAATAATGTAACTATTGGTTAAGTAAATTATAAAACGAAAGAAAGGCGGAATTTTCCCTGAGGTTGTGACATTTAGGTTTTCTGCTCGGTGCTACATGTCTTTCTCTTAGCACGCTTCCATCTTAAAGATTTTTTTGTACTCTGAATTTGTTTCCCATATAGTATGATTATGCTTACATATATGTAATATTAGTCAATATGACTGTCATGTATTGGCTAGTAGGTTATTAGGTATTCTTTAGGATAAATTATAATATGTAAATATTTTATATATTTATTTAATAATCTGCATTGGTGAAAAGGTGATAGTGAATGTTCCATATAAGCATATAAGACTTAGGATATTATATATATCTTATTAATATAATATCGAAGATATATTATGATTAGGTAGTATTCACATATACATGTATATAAAATTATAAATTTATTCTCCAGAATCGGCAAGTATAAAACAGCGTCTCCAAACATTTGAGTCATACACTTTACCGCTCTGCCACAGTACTTATAAATATATATAATATCGCAAGTAATGATAAGTGATATCCGTAGTCAACCTCGGTGTCTACTGAAAAAGTAGGAACCTTATTTTTATTTATTCCTTTCCGAGAGGGTCGATGTTATGGTATTTCTGATGAAGCGCGGCGAGCGACATATGACTGGGACTACAGGGAAGCTCTAAAATACACCTTCGGCAATAAAGTATTTAATAACACATTAGAAGGCCAAACGAAGAAGAAATTATCTCTCCACTCCTGGCTTGAGTATGAGTGAAATGGGGATACCCC
>JABUQX010000285.1:5000-30000 GCA_015478945.1 Trachelipus rathkii
CCTCAGTGTTGGAAGTCTCCACATGTCCAACGCTATTCCGCAAAAAAGGAAAGCCGCTCTGCATCCTTCTAACTATCGCCCTGTAGCTCTCACTGTATTCATCTAAGATCTTTTGAAAACCCTTTCTCCAACTCACTTCTTTAGATCATCTGGCGAAACTCACTCGATCGCCAGTACGGCTCTCAAAGGCATTTGACCGAGTATGGGAACGCGTCACTGCTCTCCAAGCTCCCCTCCTCTGGGTTTCCTCCTTATGTCTAGCTTTCTATCAAATCGCTCAATATCGGGTGTTGTTGATGGGGGCGACTTCTTCTTCTTTTCTGGCAATAGTGGTGTTCCTCAGGGGTTCTGTCTTATTCTCCTACTTTTCATTTATGATCTTCTCACCTGCACCCTCTAACTCTATCCACTCGATATTCCGCATGACTCGACCCTTTCATTCTTTAACTCATATCAATTCTACTCCCACTTTTACTTCTGGAATTGCCTCTTCGTCTTAATCTTTCCGATTTTATTCTCGGCTGATGGATAGAAATAACTTTTGTGAAATTCAATTCTTTAAAAAACCCAATTTACAAATTCTCCTTCTCCAAAAATACCTTCTAAACTTTCCTGTCTCTCGACGGTGTCTTGCGTCTCTCCTGTTGATCAATATAAACATCCTTTGGCCTTAACATGAAACAAAAAAAATGTCTGGGAAACCTCACATCACACAACGGTTGCTAGGGTGGCCTAAAGAACTGGAAGTTCTGTTTAGACTTTGAGACTTCCCTCCTTTTCTCAGTTGCTCCGCTATACAAAGGTCTCATCCGCCCCTTGTATGGAGTACGGCTCTCATATCTGGGGGGGGCTCATGGTTTCACCCGACTTTTGGACAGGGTTGAGTCAATGGCAAAAAACGCTTATTAAACTGTTTTACTTTCCAGTTCACTTGGACCCTCTAATCTTTTGCGAGGCGAGTTGGTGCTTTATTCTAATCCTATAGGGTACCGGCAAAAGGCGGGGGGAAAAGGTTTGGGGGTCGACGGGGAATTATCACTCGCGTACCACTACCTTTACCGACGCCTTCGTAAGCCACAATAGTGGTGCTGTAATCTGCGCACGAGTATGTGTTGACATTGGTTTAACTCCATGGCTAGTTTGCTTTGGTGCTTTCCTTCTTTCCCACCACCTCTTGTTTTGTGGAATTCTCTTCCATCTTCTTTATTTCCTCTGAATTAATCTCCTCACTTTAAAGCCTGCGTCTGTGCTCATATGCGTAATTGCGCTAGAGGGTGAACTTTTGAGCGTACCACACCCCTCCTTGAATAGGGCTCTGCCCGTGAGTGGTGGTGACAACTGTAAAAAAAAATCCTTGAATGGGCAGATATGTGGCAAATGAACTGAATCTTCCTATTCCCCCCATCCAAAACATCATTCAGATTATCCCAGAAAATCGTACTCTTTTCAACATTACCCTCAGATGGATCATATGTCGCAACCACACAAATTTTGACCTTTTCAAACTTAAATTTAACCTTTAGAATTCTAGTACTCACACACACAAAATCTACCATAGCTCTCTACCACAAGTCACTCATCAGAATTGCAAATCCTTCTATCCCCCTCTCATTCCTTTCCACAGCAACACAAACACATTTCACACCACACCACTCATTTTCACCGTTTTCTTTCATCTTTGTTTCAGTCACAGCGAGCAAATCAAATTTGCCCTTTCTAAATACATCCATCACCTCTCTCCTCATCTCCTCAACATTTATTCCTCTGACATTTCATATACAGATACGATTCATACATTTTCGCCGAAGGATAGAAGGGCGCTTATTGCGATCACGACCTTCTCCGAGGCATGCATTAGCATTCCTGGCAAAAGATAAGTGGTAGTGGGCAGCCAACCTAACTACCACCGTCCTTTAGTCGCCTTCTACGACACGCAGGACATACGATGTGGGCAATTTTTCTCCCTACACGTATGCGTATATGATATGGGATAGGGATGTCTGCAAGCATGTGCTAGAGAGGGTGTGATATAAGTATGGTATATGATATGTTGTCTGGAGGATGAGTGTGGATATGAACGCATAACAGAAAGGCGAACCATTAGGCACTGGAAGTCATACATACCATAAGCAAAATGGGGTATATATTATATATATTATAGAGTATATTTAAATTATATAATATATATATAATATATATTATATATATATATTATATATATATATATATATATAATATATAAGTATGTGTATATTATATTATTATTATTATTATTATGATTATTATTATTATTATTTATTATTATTATTATTATTATTATTATTATTATTATTATATAATTATTATTTTATCCATTATTATTATTATTATTATATATTATATTATATGATTTATTATTATTAATAATTATTATTATTCATTATTATTATTATTGAGTTTGAAAATTATTCAAAATTCTTTAATATTTTGGTCAATAATCGCCAAAATTAATCGGCGAAAATTTGCCGATTGACGATGACGATGACGATTTAAAAAAATATGCCGATTTTTGCGATGACGATTGTGACGCGATGACGATTAATCGTCCCATTAATAATATATATATATTATTATATATATATTAGATGTTAGGCCGAGCTCCGCGGATTTTTGCGCACCGCCACCGCACCGACCGTGAAGTCGTGCACCAGCACGCACCGCACCACCCGTCATCCTCTCGCACCGCACCGCACCGCACCATCGTTTTGGCATGCGCACCGCCACCGCACCGCAACCGAGAGCAACCAAGCGCACCGCACCGCCACCAAAATTTGCGCCACCACGCACCGCACCGCCACCGATATAATATATATATAATATATATATATATATATATATATATATATAAATATACTATAATTATATATATATATATATATATATATATATATATATTATATATATATATATATATATATATATATATTATATATAATATATATATATATATATATATATATATATATATATATATATATATATATATATATATATATATTATATATATATATATATATATAATATATATATATATATATATATATATATATATATATATATATTATATATATATATATATATATATATATATATATATATATAATATATATATATATATATATATATATATATTATATATATATATATATATATGATGGGGAAAATATATTATATATGTTAAAAAAGTGTAATACATATATATATATATATATATATATATATATATATATATATATATATATATGAGAGGGAAGTAACGCTCCTGAAGCGATGAGATTACCCACCATTGGGGATATATGGAGTGTTAGAGTACATCCCATGGCACCCCAGTACCCAATATCCACATTCTTCTTACACTGGAGTAAGCTCTCCCTTATCACACACCATAAAATACAATTACAGACAACACTTACCTCTTAAAAAGAAAATAAAAAATGGTATAAAATGGCAGCCACGCGATTAGTCTCGGAGAAGCCTATAAGGGTGGCTTCCAAAAATAACCCCTTTTCCTCCCTACCCTCATCAGCATTAAAGGTCATTGACGGCCTCCGGTGATGGAGTAGTTGGTGCCGCACGGAATTTAGCCGGCTGTTTTTGATTGTACGGTCCCTTTCGTTTCATAAATTTCTGACAACTTCTCGGTTTTAAATATAATTTTCAATTTTGTTGAAACATCACCTCTTCCTCTCTAAAACCTCCATCTCTTATTGCTAAACCGAAACTTAGGTTTTGAGCGTTCTGAATTCAAGCTCTACTCTGTTGACTCCTACTATTTCTTTCCTCAATTTTCAGCCAAAGGCAGTTGTGCCAATGTGTGCAATAATGATGTTTGTTCCCGTGTCTTTGATTTGGAGTTTCTCGAATTGGGGAAAAATTATTTTTTTTTTTTTTTACCCTAATTGGCTCAAGCTAACCTGTCATAATAAATTATAGAACACATTCTCTCTCTTCTTCACATTTCTCTGAAATCATCATTCTTGGTGATTTCAACGTTCACCACGGTCAATTGTTTTCCTTTAATTCTCAAGATAAAGTTGATGAACTTGCTACGACTTTTCTATCCATGATTACCTCGAGCAGTTGGGGCAGCTCCCTACTCGTATCTCTGATCGTCTTTGAGATGAAACCAACATTCTAGACCTTTTCCTAATCTCTAATCCTTATCCTTATTCTGTTAAATTTTTTCCTCCTCTAGGTCCTTTCCCGATGAGCTCATCTTTGTCCTGTTCTATATCTTCAAGGTCTTCGGCAGGAAAGACCCCCCACCTACGGCGAGAAAACGTCTTTGGCACTTCGGTGCTGCTAACAGGTAGGACTTACAGTCGTACTTCTTTGATTTCCCATGAAATGACTACAGCTTCCGTGGAAAGGGTTCCTCGGGGTGTGCAAAGCGCGAGCTAATTCTCTCTAGCATGGAGGCGTGCACCCCATGATCTTTACCTTCAACTAAACCTAGATAACCTTAGTTTAACTCTGCTTGTTCTCGTTCTATTAGCGGCAGGGACGCTGCCTTTTGGAAATACTGTCATCTTCAAATTTCAGAAACCCTTCCAACTTATATTTCATCCCAAAATCGTGCAAAATCTATTCTCCATGACACTAAAAAATTCTTTTCTCATTATAAAAAGAATAATTTACTGGCTCCTCTTCCTCAAGTCATTTCTGACATTTTTCAAAAATGTTAACTCTTTACTTTGCGTCTTCCCCTTGCCCTTTTTAGTATTTTCCGTCGGCATAACTGCCGTTTAACCTTTCACTAAAGCTGAACTCTTTGCTCAACCTTTGTTCTATATCGCTTGCTAGACGCTAAATCGGTCGTCTTAATATAGTGTGCATTTGCCTTTCCAACATATTTATGGCTAATGTTGTAATTTCCGTCAAAAGTGTTATTACTGCTTTTTCAGAGCTTAACACTAAGAAAGCGTACGCGGTTCTGATGGTATTCCTCCTATAGTTCTCAAAACTTGTGCTTTCAAGCTTGCATTCTGCCTTGTTAAATTATTCCCTCTCTGTCTTTCTACTTTGGCCTTTTTTCTCTTACTGGAAAGGTGCTCCTGTACGAAAAAGGAAACCAATCTCAACCCTCCAACTATCGCCAAATCTCTCTAACTTCTGTTCTTTCTATAGTTATAGAATCTATCCTAGCAGGAAGATTTGAAAACATCTCAATTCTTCTAATCTTTTCTCTGCTCACCAATGCGGTTTTCGTAAGAAGCGCTCTACTGGCGATCTTCTTTCTAGTCTTTCTGTTTCTTGGTCCTCTTTTCTTCAGTATTTTGGTGAATGCCACCGTTCATCCTTTAAATCTATAAATAGTGGTGTTACTCATGGTTCTGTTTTATTCCCAACTCCTACTTTTCATAAAAGACCTCTCTCTATTGCTTCATCACATATCCACTCCTATGCCGACGATTTCACCCTACATTACTCTCCTCATTTTGATAGACGTCCTTGTTCAGCACAATAGCTCACGCTAGAAGGGTACCCTTGGATCAAACTAGCATTCTGATCTTCTCGAATTTTCTTTGGGCATGAGAACAAGGTTGTTTATCAATTACTTCAAAAAACCTCAGATCCTCCATCTTTCCACTCCACATAATCTTTTACACAGCTATATAACATAACCAAGTTTTATATTGCAGAAACCACAACCGAGGTTGTTGAAAAATTTATGAACCGCAAAAAAATCCGTAACCGAGGATGTCGACGAATATTTTAGGAACCGCAACCGCGATTATGCAAAAATTCAGCTTCCGCTCCATCTCTAAATAATATATATATATATAATATATATATATATATAATATATATAATATATATATATATATATATATATATATATATATAATATTAATATATATTATATAATCTAATCTATATATATATATATAATATATATATATATTATATATTATATATATATATATATATATATATATATATTATATATATATTATATATATATATATATAAATTAAGTAATTCATATATATATATAATATATATATATATATATATATATTTACAGTTGTCACCACCACTCACGGGCAGAGCCCTATTCAGGGAGGGGGTGTTGCACGCCAAAATTTCATCCACTAGCGCAAATGACGCAGATGAGCACAGACGCAGGCTTTAAAGTGAGAGAGATTAAATTCAGCAGGAAACACAGAAGATGGAAGGGAGTTCCACAAAACAGAGGTGGCTAGGAAAATAGAAGCAGTGACGCGAATAGTCTGGGAATTACCAATACTACCAAAACTTGTACTCAGACACAGCACCCCTTGTGCTACGAGGGCGTCGTAAAGGTGGTGGTACGCGAGTGGTAAGTTCCCTCGAACACCTGCCGCTGCGGTACCTATAGAAAAGAGATAAAGTACCAACATCGCGCCGAAAAGATAGAGGGTCAAGTGAACTGGAAAGTACAGGACAGTTTATAAGCCTTTTGGCCTTTGATTCGACCCTGTCCAAAAGCCGGGTGAAACCAGAGCCCCCCAAGATATGAGAACAGTACTCCATACAAGGGCGGATAAGACCCTTGTATAGCTGGAGTAACTGAGAAGAGGAAAAAAAGTCTCGCAGTCTAAACAGAACTCCCAGTTTCTTTGAGGCCGTCCTAGCAACCTTTGTAATGTTGAGGTTTTCCAAGACATTTTTTGTTTATGTTAAGGGCAAGGATGTTTATATTGTCAACAGGAGAGACGAGAGAACCGTCGAAAGAGATAGGAAAGTTAGAAGGTGTTTTAGAAAGGGAGATTTTTAGAAGTTGGGTTTTTAAAGAATTGAATTTCACAAGGTTGAGACGACCCACTCGGAAATTCTATCCAGATCAGTGAGAATAGAATCAGAAAGATTAAGACGAGAGGCAATTCTAGAAGTAAAAGAGGGAGCAGAATTGAAATGAGTTGACGAATGAAGAGTCGAGTCATCGGCATATGAGTGGATAGAGTTAGATGTGCCAGGTGGGCAAGATCATTAATAGAAAAGTAGGAATAAAGTAGGAGATAAGACCGAACCCTGAGGAACACCACTATTGACAGAAAAAGAAGAAGAAGTCGCTCCATCAACCACCACCGATATTGAGCGACTTGAAAGAAAGTTAGACATAAGTAAGCAAAGAGAAGGAGGAAACCCAAAGGAGGGGAGCTTAGAGAGCAGTGACGCGTGCCATACCTGGTCAAATGCTTTGGATATGTCAAGCGCCATCACACGCAAGTCTCCCCGTAGTTCCAAAGAGCGGAAAACCATAAATTGGTTAAATAGGAAAGTATATCGCCAGTAGACCTTGAACGCCGAAAAGCCGTACTGGCGATCAGAAATAAGAGAATGAAATTCCAGATGGTCTAAGAGATGAGAGTTGAGAAGGTTTCAAAGATCTTAATAGACATACAAGTGAGAGTATATGGCGATAGCTAAGAAGGATCAGAGAGGCTTCCTTTTTTCGGAATTAGGTTGGACATTTGTGCGTGCTTACAACATTGAGGGAAAGTTGCTAGTATTGAGACAGAAATATAGTTGAACGAGGGCGAGTCAGCCACGTAAGCACATTCCCTCAAAAACTCGGGGAGGAATGCCATCCGGGCCACCGCCTTCCTAACGTTCATAGATCTCAGAGCCCATGTACCCGATCAAATGTAATCACAGGCACAGGCCTTAGGACACCTGAGAGGAGAAGAGGAGGAAAGGCCAGGAATCGTCCAGGGTGAGTTGGAGAAAAATAGAGGCCGAATAGATTGGACTTTTCAAGTTGGAGAATAGCAACAGAGCAATCAGATCGCAATCCAAGAAGGAGGAAATGGCAGATTTACAGAAGTTGTTAGAGATGTTTTTGGCAAAGATTGCCAGAAAGATTTTTGCAGTAAGAGAGAAACCAAATCGGAGCGTATCTAAGCGCACTTTCTTTTGATGAAAGACCCGCTTTGCTCGACGAAGAGTATCCCTGCAACGATTTTCTAGCTGAATAAAAATTAGCGAGAGTGATAGGAGAACGAGAATTTTTCCATTCCCGATACGCCGCTGTCTCTAGCCTGAATGGTAAGAGAACAAGCACTATCGAACCATGATTATGTGGAGAAAAATTTATCGAAGAAGAATGAACCTGTCATCCAGTCAACGATTTTACAAGCTCTCACTTAGTGGCAGAAGAAGCCAACGTCATCAGAGTTAAAGCAGCCATTCCAATTAATAGTAAGCGTAGAAGCGACGCAAGGTCCCCCAATCAGCCCGATTATCAAAGTGCCAGAAAAAAACGCGCGAATAGGGCAGGATGGAGCTGTTGGAGAGAAAGTATAAAAATTAAGAAGAGATATAAGGTTGTGGTAAGATTTACCAATAGGAGAGAAGGTGGTGTATTTATAGAAAGAAGGACTAGTGGTGAAACAAAGGTCAAGTGTGTTCAAGAATTGATCCGGAATGTGTGTTGGTTCTTTGATTAGTTGCTCCAGATCGTTGAAAATGCTGATGATTCGGCCTCCTATATATATATATATATATATATATTATATATAATATATATATATATATATATATATATATTACTATATATATATATATATTATAATATATATATATATATATATATAATGAAGTTTCCAAAAGAAAGATGTTTGGATGTATATAAGGAGGAAAAAAGAATACTAAAAGGTTCATGACGTAGAGGTAAAAAAGAGGTAAAATGAAACAGGTTGAAGGAGGTAATGAATGGACTTAGAAGGAATAGGGGAAGCCTTCTGGAAGGAAGCGCGAAAGGTTTAGAATGAGAATAAGGGGAACCCTGCTAGAATATGAATAGGGATGTGCTTTGTAACTGAT
The DNA here is from genome assembly GCA_015478945.1 of Trachelipus rathkii. Lineage (NCBI taxonomy): Eukaryota > Metazoa > Arthropoda > Malacostraca > Isopoda > Trachelipodidae > Trachelipus > Trachelipus rathkii. The sequence continues at coordinate 13,848 of JABUQX010000285.1, forward strand.
GAAATGGATGTGAGGGAAGTGTGGAAAGAACACTTCGAGAATCTGTATAATATTAGCAGTAATGAAGAGGTGATAGTGAATGTGTGTTGGTTTGATGGTGCCAAGAAGAAAGGTATTTTGGGGATGAGTCGATTTAGCAAGGAGAGGTAATGGGAGAGTTAAGAAAGTTTGAAGAATGGTAAATCTTGCAGGTATTATTTTCGATTGAATTACTGGGAAGATGATCAAAAACAGAAGCGAGATGGTGGATTGATTGAATTTGGAAGTTGTGTAATAAAGCGTTTATGGAGGGTATAGTTCCGAGGGATTGGAGGAGAGCAGTAATAGTACCTTTATATAAGGGTAAGGAAGATAAGGGAACTGTAGGAATTATAGGGGAATTAGTTTTATTTGTGAGTGTGTAGGGAAGATATATGCTGATTAGTCGAAAGAGTGCGTCGAATGACGGAAGGACTGATTGGTGAAGAACAAGTGGTGCGTTTTCGCAGTAGGTAGAGGGCGTAGTGGATCAAATCTTTAACATTGAATCAAAATGACTGGGAAAATGAGGGAGAAGAAAAATAAATTGTATTTAGGATTTATGAATTTGCAACACAGGCGTATGATAGGATAAATAGGGAAGCCCATTGGTAGGTGTTAGTATGTATGGCGGTTGGGTAGGCTTCTAGAATGGATCAAAAAGTATGTATGACATAGTGAAGCGTGTGTTAGAATAAATGGGTCAAAAGTGATTGGTTTAATATTGAATAGTGGAGTGAGGCAGGATGTGTTATGTCTCCTTGGTATTCAATTTGTATATGGATGGGGTTATGAAAAGAATTAGAGGTAGGGGTGCAGAAATGGTGTTTAGAATGATGGAGAATGGAGGTGAGGGGAGGGGACGGTGCCCTACCTATTATATGGGGATATGATTTGGTTTTGTGAATCTGAAGAGAGTTGAAAGGATTGATAGAGAGATTTGGCAGAGTGTGTATAAAAAGAGGGGGTTTGAAAGTAAACGTAGATAAGAGAAGGTGTATGGTTGTAAGTGAGGACAAATCCTCGGTGTGAAGTTATGGTGGATGGTGAGCAGCTGAACAAGTGTCTGACATTAATATTTTAGATATATGTTGGATGAAAAGGGACGGATAATGCAGAGTGTAGTAGGAAAGTTGTGAATGCAGGAAGGTGGCTGGTGCAATTAAATCGTTGGTTGACGTAAAAAGGACTAAGTCTTGAGTGCCCTAGGGTCTTACATAAGGATATGTTGTTACCTGTGTTAATGTATAGTAGTGAGACTATGGTCTGGAAATAAGAGTATAATCATAAAGTTTCAACGTTTCAGATGGACAATCTTAGGGGTGGTGTGTTAGGGTATGACACCAAAGACCACATGCAAACTAAAAGAATCCGAAACAGGAACCACATATGCAACGTCAACGCGATGTACACGATTATGTCGGTGTGTAGCCAAGAGAAGCAGAAGATAAATTGAGAAGAATAAAATGGAAAATTACGTTGAGATGGGTGTTGGTCATATGGAAAGGGCCACATGAAACACGCACAGCTCGGAGCTTGGCTCAAAGCGGGACCATGAGTATAGTGGTGAGTGTGTTGGAATCGACCGGCTGGGAGACCGAAGAAAAAGTGGATTGAGTCAGTCGAACGAATGTCTGAAGGAGAGAGTGTGATATGCAGAGCAACCACTAATAAAGGTGTAGTTAATAGGAGTGAATTGGAGGGTTTTGTGAGGGGGTAGAGTGGTGGCCCACCTGGGCAGGTTGGATGACCCTATACTTGTACGATATTCTATTAGTGAGGGTCCGTCGCGGTCCCGTGACGCTCTAGGGTGGATTCTGACTGCGACGTGTTCTCACTAATAGGTATAGAGAGGGCGGTAAGGCTGGCTTCTTTTTCGGACTTGTCATATTCTTATCTACTTACTTTCTTTGTCAATGCATGTCACGCACCTTACTACCCCCAGTCTTGGGGAGAAAAAGAAAATAACTATATATAGATATATATATATATATATATTTTTTTTTTTTTTATATATATATATATATATATATATATATATATATATATATATATATTATGTAATAATATATATATTATATATATATAACTGTATATATATATATAATATATATATATAATATATATATATATATATATTATATAATATATATATATATATATAATATATATATATATATATACAGAATATATATATATATATATATATATATATATATATATATTCGCATTGACTTTTCGCATACACAAATATTAAAAATAAATTATTTGCATTCGCACTCGGAAACTCAGAATGCGATTAGAAAATGTTCTGGCGGAACTTGTTAGAAAATTTAACAACTTCTGTGAGAGATTGATTAGAATGAGCTGACTAGTGCCGTCTCAAGGTAGTGCCAGTAATTTGAGTTGCAGTCGAAATCTAGCAATATTAATATTGATAGGCTCATACTTGTGAGTATATTCACTCGAAATTCAACTGTTTTGAGCAATTCCGCAATGCGTTATCTACCCAGTTTGGTTTTGGGATTACTTCGATATTGTTTCCCATGACAACGCAAACCATACACTTTGCAATTGTAATTATTCTTGGAAAGGAAGAATGACAAGGAAATTGTAGAAAGGAAAATGAGAAAAAGAGTAAAGGAACCCCAATTCCAGCTTTAAGAACGAATCAGATTACTCTTGAAACTAATATAAAATACAAATATATTGGACAATGAAACGAAAAATCATAAAGGATGGATATAGTAAATTTACAGAAATTATAGTAATGGATGATCTTCTGTTTCGTCACGTTGAAATTCTTGGTTTTGTACGGCTAGCGAAAGTATCGGTCTCTTTCAACACACTACTCAAAGGAAATACTACAGATATTATTTGAAAGAAAAAGTATGATAGAGTTAAAACTAATGTTTCAGAATTAATAGCCTCTATCAAAAAATCATCCAAGTTAGCTTTCTCCACCGACGAATGGTCAGATACTCAATCAACAGTTTCTTTGTTTTCTCCGAGTAGTCATGCCGTTGACAATTATTTCAGAAGCCAAATTTTGTGTCGTGCTCTGAACCTTTCACTGAACGTCATACAGGTGAATATCTCAGGGTCGTATTTAATGGAATGTTGCCAAAATGGAATCTATCCCCAGATGATGTTCACTGTGTCATGAGAGATGCTGGAGCCAATATAAAGAAAATTCTGTTTCTTTCTTGAGTGAACAACACAAACTCTGTCAGTCATCAACATTATAGAAATGTTGTGACATCTCAAACAAGAGTCAACGAAGTTCTCTCAAAATATAGGTCAATTGCGGCACACTTTAATCATTCGACCATGGCTCAGTAAGAACTAAATAAAATACAGGCCAGAATTAAAGTTCGCTAACTTTCAGTAGTACATGACGTTACTCTGAAATTATGTTAAGGTTGCAAGAACTTAATGAATCTCTATGCCAGTACGGCCGCCCTGATAATAAAATAAGTCTTCCCATTCCATGACAATTCTCTTCTAACCAATTGTATCTTTGTACTCCAGTCATTTAAAGATATCATTATGATAATCAGCAAACACTTGTTTGTCATCCTCTCGTAATAACTCCGAAGAGAGTATTAATATCCTCAGACAATGACAGTCAAGGAATAGAAATGATGAGAGAGATGATATTGAGCACTTCCTCTCCTCTAAATTTATGGTTCGGTTACATTTGTTATTGTACCATTAATGATGGGACAATGAACATCGTAAATGGAAAACTATTAGTTTACCTATCACTCGTTAATTTTGATAAACCTCGGAACAGGAATATCAGACGTGCTAAGCGTGTTTGTACTAAACTTAAATGATCCTACATCGTTAATTTTCTTGTTCCAAAAAATAACTTTGAGAACCTGCTTTTCCTACTCTATTCGCTTTCATGAAAGAAATATTACAGCAATTTTGAAGACCATAATTATATATATATATATATATATTATATATATATATATAATATATATATATATTATATACATACACATTAAGATATATATATATATATATATATATATATATATATATATATATCCAACTCAAAATTTCTTTTTTCATTTTTTTTTAATTTTAGAAATTTGTCGGAAAAGCTGGAGCGCACCGCACCGCACCAAAATGAACGCACCACGCACCGCACCGCACAGCACCATCTATTTTTCACGCGCTCTCGCACCGCATCGCACTTTGATTTTCTTCCGCCACCGCCACTGCACCGCACCAGGGTCACTAAGATTTTTGGATGCGCACCGCACCGCACCGCACCAAAATGAGCGCACCACGCACCACGCACCGCACCGCACCCGGTGCTTCGGCCAAAGCTCCCAAGACCGCCTATATGAATAATAATTATATATATATATATATTATGTACATATTATATATATATAATATAATATGTACCAAATATTTATATCTTATATATATTTTTTATATATATATTAATATAAAATTTTATATATTAATTTAATATATATATATATTATATATATATATGATATATATATATAATATAATAATATATATATATATATATAATATATATATATATATATATATATATATATATATATATATATATATATATATATATATTATATATATATATTATATTATTATTTATTTGTTATTTTATTATGCGTATTTTATTAATTTTTTATTATTTTTATTTATTTTATTAAATATTGTTTTTCATAAAATTATTATTTATTATGTAAGTAAGAGATACCAAAGGAAATTCAGGTATTAAAATATAGAATTTAAATATATAATATTTTTTTTTTTTTATCCGAAATGTGAATTAAGAACAAATAAATGTTTATTTTAAATTTTTTTAAAATAAAACGAGTGTTTTATTAGATTCCTAGAAAAAAAAACAAACTTGTAAAAAAATTATATTCACGAATGTGTGTATACTGTCTCAAAATTTTCTACCCCGCCTTTTTGGGAAAGCCCGGGGTGTCACATTTTATAATTCATTGAAAAATAGCATTATATCAATGGCGATGATTCTTACACTTTTTGTTTAAATTTTAAATAATATTTTATATGTATTATGTAACATTTTGTTTCATATAACCAATTTTACCCCAAAAAAAAATAAGAATTTTATCGTAACTTTATGAAATTTGCAAATGATCGATCGTTTCTATAATGATAACTCGGGCTAAGCCCGAGCAGTCCTAGTGTAGGAGCCGCCTCTGATATATATATATATATATATATATATATATATATATATATATATATATATATATATATATATATATATATATATATAATTTTATATATACTATAATATAATATATATATATATATAGTATATTATCATATATATATATATAATATATATATATAATATATATATATAAACTTTGTAGCCAGTCGCCCACACTCCCCTCATTCGAGAAACGGACCAGCTCGAGCTATTCCGCTACCAGCGCAGGCCGCGCCTAGAGATCCGTTGACTTAAGGATACTAAAATTGCGTCTGATGTTTGCTAAAGCATGGCAATCTATAAAGAGATATTTTGGGTTGTCAACTGTTTGTGAATGACATCTTTGACATATGGGAGAGAAGTTTTTGAAATAGTTAAACTTCTATTCCAGAAGGGAAAAGTGGTGATCAAAGCAGAGTCCTGACAGCTTTGCCATTATTTTGTGGTGCAAAGCTAATTTCGTGGTGGAGATCTCGGGTGGACGTGATTGGAGAATGGTATTGTTAAGGTATGCGGAGATCATTTCTTCGGTTAACTGAGTGTGAATGTGTTTAATGATGGGGGGTAAGTCTGTTGCTTACATCAGAATAGTATTCCGCTGGTGAATCTTTCATTCTTCTAGGTACAGGTGATTGTTGTAGTGTTTGATGTAGGGGTGATCAGTTGAGAGTGATTTACTATAATATATATGTCAAGGTGGGCCCTTATAAGAAGGATTTTTGTTTCGGTAAGGGGGTGACTAGGTGTGGAGGGGAAGCAACCAGTTATTATTTAAAGGAATGTTTTGAACGACTTTTAGTTTTTGAATGTTAGATTTTGAAATTGTGGAATCCCAGGGGGGCGATGCGTAATTTAGAGAAGGGCTAAGACTTTGCCTGTATCCTATAGAGTTGGTTTCTTTATGCTGGGCAAGTTTGTTCCTGTTAGCACCCTCAATGCTTTTAATTATGTTGTGACTTATGGAATAAATGTTGTTTAATAATAGATGGTGAATTGTCTTTACGTGCTTCGAAAGTGTAAGGCCCAAAGATGGTAGTTGTTTAATGAAAGGAGTCATTATTAAAAAGGTTTAAATTGTTTGGGATTGTATATTGTGATTCTCTTTTATCAGGTATGAGTAACGTTTTGAGATTTTGGAGAGAATTAACTGTCAAATCTTCTGTTCATTTCAGCCACTGCTCCAGGCTATGCCTATATACGGTATGCAGATTCTGTGCGGGTATGCTATGTCCTAGAGGGGCTTTGAGGATGTAGATTGAGAAGATTGTTGACTTAGCCTACTAATTTTTATAGGAGATGTGGAGTATTGGAGAGATAAGTGCATAAACAATATTAAAAGGTATTGGTGAGAGGATTGACACTTGGAAGACGCTTTGTATAGTTTGTAAGTGCTGGAGGAGTATCGTCCTGGTAAAGACTTTAGATGTACAACCTGAAAAATTTCTATTATGTTTTAGTCTTTATATTACAACAATTATTATTCAGCATTTTAATCATTTAAAATGTGTCGGGGGACTGCATCGAATGCCTTGTAATGCCTATTAGGACTAGAAGTTGTTGGAAGGGGGAGACTTTATTTAAAGCCAATAAGCATGTGTTGGCGTTAAATCGATTAGAAGAATAGTTTTGGAGTGTTTTTTGTTTAAATCCATGTTGTGAGTGAGATAAAGGGACAGAGGGTGAAATTCTAAGGAGAATTAATTTTTCTAATATTTGGATATTATGGAGAGCAGTGAAATAGGTCTGTATGAAGCCGGAACGTTAGGTGGTTTGTTATGTAGATTTAATATATTAATAACACTGCCCAACTATGTAATTATTTCGGGCTCAAAATTAGCGTATTCTTATGTATTTCCAACTGCTGAATTCAAAAATCACCATAAAAATTATCGATTAGCTTTTGCTTTGGATATACAGTGACATGTAATTTTTTTAGAGTCTACATTTGTATTATGGGGGAAATTTTGTTTTTGGGAGTTGTCACACCTCTCAACTGACATAGCAGAACGTTCCCCAGATGTTTGTAGGTTATAAAAATAATAACTGTTAATGTGACTGTGAGTTTCATATTGCTTATGTTTTATTTTTTCAGAAGATCTGGTTTTGGAGTGCTTTTGAAGTGTAACATTTGTAATATCAAAATGCCACGAAATGTGTTAATTTAGTGAATTTTTTTGTTACATATGTGGTAAAATAACATTTTCGTCACGGAAAGCAATCTGATGCCGCTTGTGAAGACTGCCTATCAGCATTATTCTAGTATGAAGATAGAGAACCAGGATAAGTCATGGGCTCCACATATATGTTGCAACTCTTACTCAGTTACACTACGAGAATGACTGAAAAATAAAAAACGTTGTGTGGCTTTTGCTGTGCCAATGGTTTGGCGGGAGCCTACAAACCATACAGATGACTGCTACTTCTACTTGACTCAACTTATAAAGGCAGGATTGTCAAGGAAGAATAGAGGAACAGTTGAATACCCGAATCTTCCATCTGCTATTCAAGCTATTCCATATTCAGATAGTCTACCGGTTCCCACTCCACCTCAACATTGTGAGTTTGAAGTAGAAAATTAAGACAGTGTGGAAGAAGAAGAACCCAACAAGCCTTCCACATCCCCTAACCCAGATTTTGAAGTAAACGATGATACACCGCACCGACTGAGTCAAGCGGAATTGAGTGATCTCATTCGAGACCTTGACTTGTCAAAGGAAAAGGCAAAACTTCTAGGGTCAAGACTAGAGCAATGGAATCTTCTCCGACGTGATGTCAGGGTATCACAGTACAGAGAACATCAGAGGGATATGCTTAGGAATGGAACACCGTGTGTACGCTAAGGAAAAGTTAGAAATGTTCAAAATATTTTAAAGTAAGAAAGTATGAAAAGATTCATTACTTCTACAAAAAATATAAGCGAAACATAAATGTTAGGGTTTATATTTTACTTTGCTCTTTTCACTATTATATTTTTTTGAGATTGAAAAAATAAAGTTGTCCAACTATAAACATGGCTAGGGTTGATTTTCGATTGAGTATACTTTGTTAATATGTAAGTGAATGTTTAAGTTTTTCACATCATTAATTTTTTACGATTCACTCAAACTGTGTATAGTCTCGCTGGTTAACCTTTAATTATGCTTTTGTTTGTTATATACAATACTTAATTGTAAACTACATGCCTACATTAAAGTTGTCATTGTTGTTTTCATGTCTATTGTTTATAATTATATACTAGTATACGTTTTTTAAGTTATATATACTTTGGCTGTGTTTGGCTATATGTACTTCGTTGATGTTGCGTAGCAGGGAACACAAATTTTTTGAATTTTATAATAATTAATAACTAAGAACTTTGTAAAGATTCATTTCTTATGCTGCAAAATACCAATTAAGTGTAGAAATTGTAGGTTTAAGCTTTATCGAGTTCTATTTAAAAATGTGAAAATTGTCTATTTAAATAAAATGATTAGCTTTTACTTATATATGTCTCGTTAACTCTTAAGTAGGATAGTTTCATTCATATCTGCAGTAAAATTAAATAGGGCTTCTTACGTTTGATTGGAGTTGTTGTTATACTTTAGTAAGCATTTTTTTATTATTTTCTTGCAGTTTACATTGTTGGTTGGCCCTTTGAATTAAGTTTGATTCGTATTTAATCTGTTACAAACTGTATTATTATATTTTAATCATTAGGTCATTATTTTGCTGATGTATATTTTATTACTATAAAAAAAGGTGATGCAGCAATGGAGTAAATATTCATGAGCTATATTATTGCAATTTTTTCAAGGAATCGTGTCACAAAATCATTAACCTATAATGTATTATTATAGTACGTATGTAATGTTAATTGAATAAAGTCTAAATTATTATTATTATTATTATTATTATTATTATTATTATTATTATTATTATTATTATTATTATTATTATTATTATTATTATTATTATTATTATTATTATTATTATTATTATTATTATTATTATTATTATTATTTATTATTATTATTATTATTATTATTATTATTATTATTATTATTATTATTATTATTATTATTATTATTATTATTATTATTATTATTATTATTATTATTATTATATATTATTTATATTATTATTATTATTATTATTATTATTATTATTATTATTATTATTATTATTATTATTATTATTATTATTATTATTATTATTATTATTATTATTTTATTATTATTATTATTATTATTATTATTATTATTATTATTATTATTACTATTATATAATATTATTATTATTAGTAAAATAAATTATTATTATTATTATTATTATTATTTTATTTATTATTAATTATTATTATTATTATTATTATTATTATTATTTATTATTATTATTATTATTATTATTATTATTATTATTATTATTATTATTATTTTTATTATTATTATTATTTATCATTATTATTTTATTATTATTATTATTATTATTATTATTATTATTATTATTATGATTTATAATTATTATTTTTATTATTATTATTATTTATTATTATTATTATTATTATTATTATTATTATTATTATTCTTATTATTATTATTATTCCATAAAACTCTGAAAGTTAATTAATCAAATAAGAAATCAATGACCTTTTATTTAATATTTATTTTTGTTGAACCATGTCGGTTAAAAGAAAAATTTATGGTCAATAAAAGATGTTTATTTATTTTATTAATATATTTATTTATTTATTTATTTATTTAAATGGAAAATTATTTTTCTAATATATTCAGGTTTAATTACTGTAAATTATATAACAATTCATTTAAATTTTCAAGAAAATATTTTTTTTTTTTTTTTTTTTTTTTTTTTTTTTTTTTTTTTTTTTTTTTTTTTTTTTTTTTTTTAACGTTGATGTTAACCTCAAGGTCAAAGCCCTATTCAAGGAGGGGGTGGTTAAACACTAAACAAAATTTCAACTAACGCAAATTACGCAAATGAGCACAGAGGCGGGCTTTAAAGTGAGGGAAATTAAATTTTGTAGAAAACACAGAACATGGAAGAGAATTCCACAGATCAGAGGTGGCAGGAAAAAAGGAGGCACCGCAGCGAACTAGTCTAGAGTTTCTAACATCAACACAAAACTCATGTGCCGACACAGCACCCCTTGTGCTACGAGGGCATCTTAAAGGAGGTGGCACGCGAGTGGAAAGTTCCCTCGAGCACCTGCCGCAACGGTACCAATAGGAAAAAGATAAAGCACCATCATCACGCCGCAAAAATAGAGGGTCAAGTGAAATAGAAAGTACAGGACCGTTTATAAGTCTTTTAGCCTTTAAGTCGACCCTATCCAAAAGCCGGGTTAAACCTGAGCCCCCCCCCCCCCAGATGTGGAGAGCAGTACTCCATTCAAGGGCGGATGAGACCCTTGTATAACTGGAGTAATTGTGAAGAGGAAAAAAAGTCTCGCAGTCTAAACAGAACGCCCAGTTTCTTTGAGGCCGCCCTAGCAACAATTGTAATGTGAGATTTCCATAACATTTATTTGTTTATGTTAAAGCCAAGGATGTTTATATTGTCAACAGGAGAGACGAGAGAACCGTCGAAAGAGTTAGGAAAGTTAGAAGGTGTCTTAGAGAGGGAGATTTGTAGAAGTTGGGTTTTTGAAGAATTAAATTTCACAAGGTTGCGATGACCCCACCCAAAAATTCTATCCAGATCAGCGATAATGGAATCGGAAAGATTAAGACGAGAGGGGCAATTCTAAAAGTAAAAGAAGGGGCAGAATTGAAATGAGTTGAAGAATGAAGGGTCGAAATGCAAATGGAAGAAAATTATTGTGCTGAGTTAATTTTTAAACAATGTATACATTTTGTATTTAGATAAATATGGAAAGGCTGTTAATCAATAACAATTAATGCATGTTGATATATATGGGTTAAAGGACAAGACTCGCTCTTGTCCCCCTTTATAAATCTTAATTAAGGCCCTATCAATTTGCCGGTTTTCAAATGAGAGATGTATCTAATTATTTCTTTATTTAAATCAGTAAACGAGATTTACAGGAAATGTCTTTACACAATGAATAATAGGTAAGATAAGCACCTTTAAATCGTAGAGATTAACTATATATAATCCCGTAATCACTACTTAATTATAAATGGCACTGACCCTATTCTAAGCTAATCCTCTCAGTGCGAGAGTTCTGCTAAAATAACCACGAGACAGGGAAGCTTCGGGCGGCCTCGCCCTCCACTTCTCCCCTCTCATTTAGGCATCCCTCCCAATGGGGGAGAGACGCTATGATACCCCTTTAGTTACAATGGATTCATAGGAGAGGCACCAGGTCATACGAGGTGTACACATGAGATTGGCAAAGTAGTCTCTCACAAGGCTGTGTCACCTTTTGTGTCATGCATGCTTAATGACTTACATAATTTCTCTACTCATGGGGTTTAGCCCATGTATTTGTGGTGACCTCTGGCTGTTGACAGGAACATTTGTCTCAAAATCTGAAGTGAGGCTTGAGATTTTGTTTATATCCAAAGGTTCCTATGAACACTCCTTTAAATGGTTACATGAAATGCATAAGAAAGTGGAAAAGAAGGAATAGTGGAATAGCTACTTGATGAGGAGAAAGAACTACAATATATGAATCATAATACCCTTCAACAAATGAGTTTGTAATCGTATTAATTTCCACATCATCGTCTTTATCTCTTATTTTTCTCAAGAGTTATTCACTTTGGTCCTCCATTTCCTTCCTCTATTTTCTTCTCATTCCGAGTTTTTCTTTCGGATTGAAGGATCGAGGACTGGTTCGTAAAATATTTTAACATTTCTTAAGCTTTCTACTACGACTTTATTGTCCTTTATTATGTGAGCATTACTATTAGTAATCTTTACAACACGATAGGGGCCGTGATACTTTGCTGCGAGCTTTCCGACATTGTATTGTTGACTCTTCACAAGTAGAAATCGAGCCTCTTTCAGATTCTTTGGTAGAAATATATTGCGATTTCGCAAATTAGTTCTTTGCGCTAAGGGCTTGGCCATTAATTCTGTTATTCTTTCAATGTAGGTGTCGTATGATTTTGGTCCGCTGGTGGCAGTAGTGCTTACGAGACCGTCAGGGATGTTTATATTCTGGCCATACACCAGCTTGCTGGGACTGATACCCCCTCCGTGATGGGGGCGAGCCTTAGAGCGAATAAGACGAAAGGTAGGACGTCTAACCATTCTTGTGTTTTCATGGCTGGCTCAACCAGCATAGTTCTAATGCTGTTAATGATCATTTTGTTCACATTTTCTACTTTCCCATTAGCCTGAGCGTTGTACGTACTCGTAGTGGAGTTAAGTATCCGCTAAATAGCTTGCACACATTCCCAAATAGTGTGGAAGTAAAGTTCCGCTCCCATTATCTGGAAACAATTTGGCTGGGAGTTTTTTAATTCCACAGTGGGGGATTAGCTGGTTTATCAAAGTCTGAACTATTGTCTCTTTGGAGGCGTCCTTGAGCGAGAAAGCCCATACATAGTGAGAGTAGCGGTCGATAAGAGTTAAAAGATACTTGTAGCCTCGGCAGGACGGAAGCTTGAGGATATCTACATGGATTACTTCAAACTTGTAGGTGACTTCCTGGTACTTTCCGAGGATGGGATTAATTCCCCGTCCAATTTTAGCCACTTGACATTGGGGGCAACTGCGGACCACCTCTTTAACTTTCCGATGCATGTTTTCAAACACAAAGTCACTTTTTAATACTGTGAGACAACGGTTTATCCCGAGGTGTCCCTGCAAGTGGGTCATTCTGATGAGGGTAGCAACTTGGGTGCTTGGGATGATAACGCGTGAATAATTTAATGATATATCAACATACAAAGATATCTTTTTCTTCTTGAACCAAAAGTCTTGTTTTTTAATGATTAATGAGCTCTTATCATTACCTCCTAGTAGGGATTTTATAAATGGATCATCACTTTGGTCTCCGCTTATCTCTAAATAGTTAATTTCCTTCCTGAAAAGTTTGATTAGCTCTAAATGTACGTCGTTGCAACCTCTAATCATATTGATTTGTGTCCTTTCTGGTAAAATATCTCTTAATTCATCTACTTTTAATTCCGTTACTTCTTTATTAAATTTATCTAATTTCTCTTTCTCTAATTCTCTTCTTTCATCTATGTTCAACCCTCTCGTTACTGCGTCTGGGATTTTCCCATGGGAGATATTTAAAGAATGTGTTCTATGGTCATTTAAATCCCATTCATTTTTGCCTTTCTCGAAATTTACGATCTGGTCACGCGCCACACTCCTTGTGGCTTCAGCGTATTTTCTCTTTAACCCAGGTGAAGGTGTCTCATAGTAATTAGGAGTATTGGAAGGTCTTATCACCTTACGTTTTGTTATTGTTTCGGCTTCGGCCTGATTGGCTGGCGTGGGGTTGGCTGAGCCAATCACTGAGCTCGGGAGGCGTGGCTTCGCTAGCTCCTCCTCCTTTTTGTTCAGATTGCAATGATCAATTGCACTGTTAGTGATTTCGTCTTCGTGATCAAGATGGTTATGCAATAAGTATTCACACAAAGGATTTGTTTTCTTTGTGATCAACTCCCAGGAAACCTGATAAGCCGACAAAAGATTTAAGCTTCTAATCTCCCGTAAATTATAATTCTTATTATCATTGCTTTTGTTGTACTTTTGAATGAGTTCACGCGACTGTGTTAATATTTTGATAGGTCGATTAGAGAGAAGATATCCATATTTTTTCAGGAGTTTAGTTAAAAGCACTAATAATTTTCCCACACAATCATATGTCTGCTCCGCGGCTGATAAAATGATACTATAGAAGGCTATCGGCTTTCCTCCTCCGTCAGGAGTAGATAATATGACTGCTGCAGCGGCGGTATTGGTGGCATGAATGATGATGTCGAAAGGACTGGTGTGGCTTGGGTAAGTTAGAGTATTGGCGTTTCTTATGGCCTCTTTGCTATCTTTAAAAGCTTTTTCCCCTGAGGGGTCCCAATTGATTTTTCGGTTCCCATACGGTTTTCCTTTCAAATAGTGATAGAGGGGCGAAGTAATATTTGAGAACATAGCTACAGTAGAACGATAGAAGCCCACTTTTCCAAGATAACTTCTTAATTCTTTGATAGTTTTGGGTTTTGGATTGTCTATTATCTCCCTTATTTTATCATCGTTTGGCCTAATTCCCTCTTTGTCTATAGTGTAGCCGAGGTAGTTAATTTCATTTTTAGCTATTTGACATTTACTGAAGTTGACGCTGATGTTAAAGTATTGTAACCTTTTCAACACCCTTTCAAGGAGGATCAGGTGTTCTTCTTCCGTTTCTGAGTGTATGAGAACATCATCCATATAAGCATGGATGTTTGGGATTCCCTGTAGTAGAGTATCAATGAAGGCTTGGAAAATAAACGGAGAGGAGACGAAACCCATGGGCAGATTTTGGTAGGAATAAGAACCCATGTTGGAAGTTATAGTGAAGTATTTCACGGAATCTGGGTGTAAAGGGATGGCGTAGTATGATTGAACCAGGTCCAATGTTGTGAAGAGCCTACTTCCTTTCAATGTAAACATTGCATCGGTGAGATGTGGTAGGCCATAAGTTTCGGCCTCCACCCTCTTGTTGAGTTCTCTGAAGTCTGATATAAGTCTCACGCGCCCTCCACTCTTTTCAAGGACGCTGACGGGGAAGGACCAGGGCGAGTTGGATCGTCTGAGCACTCCTGTGGCCACAAGATTGTCAAATTCGGCTCTAGTTTGTGAGTAGAGCTTATGGGGAATTTTTCTGGGTCTAAGAGAGATGGGGGGTCCCCGGACCTTTGCTTTGTATGGATAGTTGTTAGCCAGCTGGATTAGTACTTTTTCAGGTATAAAGGCGGTCTTTTCATCAGTAGTTACCTGACCGCCCTCACCTATCAACGCTGTGCTCATTCTTTTATTTTTGTTGTTTTTATATTTTTCAAAAATTTCGTCCCATATTTGCATTTGTTTAATTTTTATGTGATGATTTTCAGGTAAATATGGATTGACAAATAAATTTTCATAACGCAATAATATTTCATTAAAAGTATGAGGACTAGAGAAGACATGCAAAGTACTTGAATGAGGAGGAAATGATAGAGAAGATGGAAGGGTTTCATGCGCATACTTAACATTAAAATGGCAATTTTGAATCAATTTAATATTTTTATTGGTAACAGAATCTATAAGCAAATCATTATTAAAATCGATTCCCATTTGAAATTTCTTTAAAAAGGATAAGCCTAAGATATTCATTTCAATGTCAGCTACATAGAATGTCTCTACATAATTCCTACCAATACCTATGTCTATTTCAATATTTTTAACATCATAAATAGCGATTTTTGAATTGTTTGCCGCATACATAAACCCGACAGGTGGGCTGTGATTTGCACGTGCCCCTACTGCCATAAGACTTTTAGAAGCCCCGGAATCGATTACATAATTTACTCCATTAAGACGGTCACAAACCTGGTAAGAGATTAAGTTGTCGATTTTACAGACTTGATTGTTCACCGCCACATCGGTTGTAACCTTGCTACTGTCACCACAGCGATCGTTATCAACACTTTTGATGGGGTTAGACAAGCTATCTGTTTTATCGCTCTCACCCACTCTTACCTGGTTCATAACCATATTATTAGGTAAATTTAAAGTGAAAAAGACATACCCTGCATGTAGAGGGCTCACAGTTGTTACAATATTTACTTCATGTAGCTTACCATAATAGTTCAAGATAGATGAATCATTCATGACAATATTTTTACCGATTAAAATGTTTTCAGAATTTGCACTACTACTACCAGAGGGTCTCTCATTGTCTATATTAATATGGGGCGCATGCTTCCCCCTCACAAACAATGACGGTAGTCTATTCACATA